>MU217283.1:25685-35962 GCA_018584345.1 Thuja plicata | reverse complement strand
GAAGAAGAAATCTAGCTATGAAGGGTCGGAAACTGAGGAAAGTGATGAGGAATGGGAGGTAGACAGTAGAAAACAAAAAGGCAAAATGAAAACTCAGAAGAAAACCCAGACTGCTGATTCGGAGACTAAGATTGAAATTGGGGTTGTTAATAAAAAGAATAAACAAAAGAATACCCAGATTGAGGATTCTAAAACTGAGACTGACAACGAAACTACTAAAAAGGAGGGTAAAAAAAGGAAAAGAGTTGAGGGGAAGGATACTCGTAGAAATAATAACACTAGCAGGAAAAGAATTGTTCTTACCTCTGATGAGGAAGACATTACCCCTTATAAGAGGAAGACTAAGGATAAAGATAACAGAGATAATGAAAAAGAGGACACTCTGATCAAAACTAGGGAGCTGAAGATTGATACTCAGAAGGGGGAAGATTTTCTGGACCAAAATAAAGATGTTGATTCAGGGTTCAAGGAATATCCCGATAATCTGGAAAAAGGGGATCATAATAAGAAAGACAATAAAGGTATAATCGAGGTTTTTTCTAGGTTGATTAACAATATGTTTAATGATCAGGTTATTTTGAAAAATCAAGTTGAGAAAACACAGGACATAAAAATTCTCAACAGAATGGGGATTGGGGAAAAACCTGTGGCAGAGTGTCTGAAGGAAATGAAAGAAGTTGTTGGAAACTCGGAAGCTCAGGCTGAGTATGCCAACAAGGTGGAAACCATGGAGAAACAAATCAAACATATTAAAGATAGAATGGAAAAGGATAACAAGGAGGAATAAATTAAGAGTTTGCATAAAAAAGTTAAAAGACTGGAGGCATCAGTTAAAAAAATAGGGGAACAATGTCTCATAAGCCTAAAAGCTTACTATGGTCATGCGCAAATTCTTATGGATAAACTGGAAAGGATCAACAAGGATAAACACAGTAGTATAGTGGAGAATACAGGACCGGGATCACGTACCAGAGCCAGCGCCAAGAAAAAGAGTCCTAAGGAGGACAAAGAAATAGAGGAGCTGAAAACTTCGGTCAACAACATGCAAATCATGGTCCTCAAAGCTGAGGAGCTGGTAAAAGAGATGTAGCTGTTCATTTTGCTATCCTGTTTGGGTTTTTTGCTGTCCATGTTGTCTTCTATTGTTTCTTTGGGACTTTTTCTGTTCGGATCGTTGTTTTTCTGTTCTTTCCTTTTATGGTGCTTAGGCATAGTTGTTTTTGTTTTATACTGTTTATCTTTAAACTCTAGGTTGCAGGTCCTTGTAAAACCTGCTGAACTCTTTGGTTTTTTGTAAAGGTTTCGGGTCCTTGTAAAACCTATTTTTAATCAATCAGAACTCCAAACTCAAAGAAACCAAGTGAAGTGCCTTACAACTCACTTTTCTCACTCCAATTTCTGGACATCAGATTCATGTATAAACCTTAAATTCTTAGAACTTGTATTCAAGATTGACTCTCTCCTTGAAAGAAACTTAAAAACAAGATCACATCTACCTTATAGACAGTGTATCAAAATGCCTTACAAACTGACACACAAGAGTCAAGACCAGATACACAAAGAAATCAACAAGAATTGAATAGGGATTTCATTGTTCTTTATTGAAAAATCATCTGGTTCAACCTATTTACAAGACAAAGAAACTCAGAGAAAACAAGAAAAAAGGCTTGAATACTGCCCAACAGCATAAATTTTCAACACACTGTTACAATGGAGAAAAAATCAAATATAGGAGAAAGGAAACAATCTCCTTCACCGACACCTATCTGTCCCCAAAATAATCTTCAACTGCTTCAATCTGCAATTGCAAAATTTTGATATTATCTGGACTCAAAATGGTCTGCAAAATCAGAATCCTCATTCTGATACCTTTCTAGTGATATATGATACTTCATATTTTGGATAAAATATCCCCTAAAATATTAATCAAACTTTTTCTCTATGCATATTTTTTGAACAATTTGAAATATTTGAATTTATATTCAATAGTTTGACTATTGAATTGAAATGATTTTTTACTTTAATATTTGAATTTTGCATTTTAATTACCCTTTATGCAGATTTTTCTCATAACTCACCAGAATTTGACATGTGGCACGCTCTGATTTGATGCCCCAAACTGGTCTTCTTAACTCACCTTTAACCCCTACTCATCTGGAGACTTGGAGACTAAGCAGTCTCTAGATCTCTGAAGATTTTCCTTGACCTCAAGTCTATCTAGAGACTTGGAGACTAACTTAGTCTCTAAGTCTCATGATCCTTTTCTTAACCATGGGTTTGTTGGGAGATTTGGAGACTAAGTTAGTCTCCAAGTCTCTAGTTCTCACCTGACCGCACTTTAACCGCACTTCAACCATAGTTAACCTACACAATGTAGTCTCCAAATCTCTATTGAATTCTGTTAACCCTGGTTTGATTTGGTGACCTAGCGACCACCTCAATCTCCAAGTCTCATGAAAATTTTGACTTAACTCCCAGCTTCTCACGACTTGGCGACTGGCGATTATCTCCTAGTCATAGCAGTTATCCTTGACATCTCATGATTGTGTGACCTAAATACTAGCAGTTAGTCGCTGGGTCTCTGTAATTATCTCCCTTGGTGATTATCTTCAAGTGACTTTGCGACTAGCCACCACGTGTCACATGTGACACCTGTCATCACCTCCATCTGGTGCCATCTTTCTACAAAATCTTCTCACCTGTTGTCTAGGTGCAGAAATTGAGGTGCCAATCATCTTTGCGTGTGGATAGCCGCTAGCTTGCCTTCACATTTCAATATGATTGTATATTTCCTTATAAACATCTCAAAATTCCACAACGACATGAATGTGGGATAATGGTTTTTGAGTTTTTAAATTTTTTGCACTTTCCTTCCAAAATAATGGGGTCCCACTGCATGCAGTCTATGTGTGTTAAAATGTGCACCTTTTATTTGCAACACGACACTTCAATAGGACATTACATTTGTGGAAAACATGGTTAGATGAGCATACAAATCCACTAAAATCAACCTATTTCTTTCTAACTAGGAAGAGTATGAAAGACAACATAATAGCCCTCATATTATGCCTCTTTCAGTGACATATACATCCTAGCATGAAATATTTGATTTAAAAAAAACTAAATGATAAGAAAACATGCATTCTAACTCTAAAAATCATGAAAATAACAATGCATAAGCATGAGAAACTAAATGAAATATGAGTCTTATATGAATCCTAGCAGCATAACAATGCATTTTCAATATAAGGTAAGGGCTTCTTTGCTCTCAAAAATGCCTTCTATTTATAGAAGAATGAGGAGAGAGAGGGGGACAAGGTGCATTAATGGAGTTGAAAAACTCATTAATGGTGTGTAAGAGTAATAAATGCCTTGGGCATTCAATAGGCATGGTGGAGACATGGGCTTAAGAAATCTTCATTAATGAGGCATTAATGAGAGCCTTAAAGAAGCATGGGAAGGGTGTAAGAGGGTGACTTGATAAAGTGGACTTGAGGAAGTAATCTTTGAGATTCTTTGACTTTCTCAAGTGGGTGGAGTCCTTAATCATTCCTTAATGGAATGTGACAACATTAGGAGGTGGGTTAGGATAGAATTAGGATTAGAATTAGATTAGCATGGGGAATAGGTTGGGATGGGTTAGAACCCAGAGTAGAAGTGGTTGAGATAGGTTAGGTTGGTGTTTAGGGGAATATAAATAAAATGAATTATTTGACATAATTCATTTAAAAATATAGGATTTAATTATTTAAGCATTTTATTGCTTTTCAATAATTAAGGGGACTATAGCCATTTTAATTAATTAATTAGGCTAGGGGAATGTGTTCATTTGCAAGTGAGCAATTGATTTAGGGTTTATTTAATTCCTAGCAAATTAATCATTTTAGCCATGTGTATGTGATGAAAACCTACCTGCAAGAGACAACACTAAAATATGCAAACATTAGGATTAGCCAATAAAACAACAAGATTCAAAGAGAGTTAGCATGTTAAAGATGAAATCCCAAAAGCAAGAGTTTAAACCACAACCTCCGATGAGCTTGAACAAGGGCACCCAATGCCTTTTTGATGTGCTCTTAGAGATAAATGTGGGTGTGCTCTCCCAACACAATACTAAATCTCACTATTTGATTGAAAATGCAAGCTAAAACAATGAAAGACTCAAGAACAAGCATGAGGAAGCTTGTCTCAAGCCATTCATTGGAATGCAATGAAAATGAGGATGAATACTAAGATGAAGATGAAAAGAACTATACTAAGATGTCATGTAAGATCAAATAAACTAAGATTCATTCCATTATGATCCTAGCATGTAATTTCTAGATTCAAAAGTGCAAGAAACATGAACTAAGGATTAGTAATGCTATGAAAATGCTAAATGCTCTAGAATGAAAATGGCATAATAATAATGCAAAAATGAGAGATTGCATTTGCTCTTGGAGAGGCCTCTATTTATAGATTTTTGGAGGGAAGAGAAGGGCTTGGATGAGGTGGAGCATATGTGGCATCCACATAGATGCCACATAGAGGCCACAAGGGCAAAAGGACATGCCATACAAAAAGTCAACTCAAGCCTTTAAGGTTTGAGAGGCTCAAGATTTGCTCACACATGTGTGAGAAACTCTTGGGGAATGGAGTGGGGGACAAGAAGGTGGTTGCCTTTAAGGAAGTTGGTGGCTTCCTTTTTGAGGAGTTGCTCACACATGTGTGAGCACTCCATTAGTGTTAAAAAGTGTAGGAATCACACTTTAAGTGTGATTAGTGTGTGCTTAGGTGGGAAAGTAGGTTTATTTATGAGGAATAGGTAGTGTAGAGTAGGAATAGGGTAGGATTAATAGGTCTTATTAATTTAATCCAAATTAAATTTGAATTAATTGGGCCTAGAAGAATATTAAGATTGTGAGGGAATAAATAAATTAAAATTTATTTAAAAAGGGAATTTATGGAGGATAATGTAAAATTAATACATTAGCAAGAGTAGTATTTAATTTAAATTTTAAATACTAAAGGAAGTGAATCATATTTAACTAAATAAATTTAATTAAATAGATAGAAGAATATAACAGATATAATTAATTTAAAATTAATTATAGTGTTATGGGAATATTAATTAAATTAATATAAGGACGATTTTGGACGTCTACACCATGTATTTAATTGATTTTGATTTTGGCTAAAAGTCAATAATTTAGTGTTTTGATCACTTTTAGGAGATTAAATTGATTTCAAAAGAATTATGCCAAGCAGTAACAGGGTTGCTTGAACATAATTGGGGGTATAATCACACTTAGGGAAAATAGGGTCTATAGTCAAAGCAGACCAAATTCAGGTGGTTACATTTTCCCCTCTTTGAATTGATGTGCGAGCAACGCATTGATTCAAAGAAAGTTTTTGATTTTGACTTCAGAAAGATTGAGAATTTTGCTCATGATCAAACGAAATGCCTGATGAGAATAGTCTCGCACTTGATCAAACTAAACTGATAGAATTGACTTTGAACTTGGTTGTCATCCAAAGGTCAATAAAAGATCTTAAAGATACCAATTCTGAACTTGGTTGTCATCCAAAGATTGATAATATTGATTCTAGACTTGGTTGTCGTCTGAAAGTCAGTATGAAGCTGCCAGTAGCTTAGTAAGAATCTTTTTAAAATGAGGAAACACAAGATATCCAGCTTATGAGGACCAAATCTTTCTATCCAACAATTTTGAGTCAGTCAAGGAAATTATCATCCCCGTAGTTTGTTTGATAACGAAGTCATTTTAATTTTGTTTTGAGAAAAAAAATTAATTGATGATAGTGTGATCATGCCCCCTCAGGAACAAAATCAAAGGAGAGAAAATAAATCCCTTTGTTGAAATAATGTATCAGTTGCAGGAAGCGGGTTGGGAAAGAATGAAGTAGAAGGAAGAAGTGGGCATGGGTTTTTGAGAAAAACACACAAAAACCAAGTTAATTACATGAAAATGTGAGGGGTGAGATTGATAAAATGATGTCAGACCAATGTTTATGATGACATGTGCAATTTTGATGAATTTTTAGAACAAAGGGAGCAATTCTGCATTTTTAGGAGGTGTCACAAAAATGTTTTTGTATTGCATAAAACATTCTAGGTACCTTCGATTTGGTTCCTGATTGATCAAAAGGAGAACAAAAATGGAGTTTTAGGTGCCTGGGTGGAGTTTTAGAATGCTTAAATAGCTCAAAAGACCAATATAAGCCTCAAAAATTGCCATTTTACTATTCATTTTCACTTTTATCCATAGAAAATTTGAGAGCTCTATAGAGAAGATGGTGGTCCCCATGAGGAAGCATTATTTCGAGATGAGTCATCGACACTAGCGCCCGGCCGACTACCCACCTCCGGTAAGTGCTCGAAAAACTACCTCGTGAAGTTTGCAAATTGATTTTTATGCATTTTTGTAGCTTTTACAACCATTTCAATTTTGGGTCGCATCCAAGATTTTGGATCGAACCCTGTCAAACCCGCGTCGCATCCGGTATTTCCCGAATCGCGTCTTGTTTTCCTAGATTTCTACATCACATCCAGGATACTCTGGATCATATCCCCTTGCTCTCTTGTAGGCTTAGTTTTGGGTCAAAATTTTATTTTGGTCACACCCTACCAATTTAGGATTGTACCCCGCATTCTGAATCGCATCCTTCTTTTCTGGGATCGCATCCAGTATGGTCAATCGCATCCTATTTTCCAGGATCCCATCTGGTAAAAGAGATCGCATCCTAATTTCTAGAATCGCATCTCATTTTTGGACTTAGAAATTTATTCATTCTGAATTGTGTGTCTGCCGCGAATCTGTAATCACTTAGCTGATTTATATTTTTGTGCTTGTAGCTTAGATAGAATATTGAGTTATCTTGTATTTGTCAAAATAGGTTGATTTTGAGGTAGTCGCCTTTCGAGGCACATATCTAGGACATGTGCTTGTGTTTTTTGGATTTTTGATGTCCAATGAGTAGGAGATAGTAGTCTGCTGTAGATTATGATCATTGATAGGTTTACCTGATATAGGGGTAAATCGGGGTTTGTTGACTGCTCTTGCCGAGAGATGGCACTCAGAGCACAACACCTTCCATCTCCCAACTGGGTAGATGATAGTTACTCCAGAGGATGTATGGTGCACACTTCATGTTCCCATTATGGGCTGCAAGGTGCGCTTCAAGTCTACATCTTCCGTGGTGATTGGTGCAGCTCGCCGATAATTTCAGGATGATACTATTGACCGTAGATACTTGTCTTGGGATTACATGGTGGATCATTATGATCAGCTATCTATATACATGGCAGGCTTGATTGGTGGCATTCTGATGCCCGACAGAGGACAACATGGGTTTATGGTCAATTGGGTGGACATGCTCAAGCAGATGGTTGTCCAGAGATGGATATTTGCATGGGGCAATTGCATTCTAGCCCATATGTATTGTGAGCTTCATGAGATCATGTACCACTATACTTGGAGCATGATTTTGGATATCCTGATTCTTCAGATCTGGGCTTGGGAGCATATCCCTGTTACACGGCCAATAGTAGATAGGCAGTGGGCACCTGAGTTACCATATGTATATATGTATGCAGGTCTTATTCAGCAGCCCCATCTGGGCAAGGTAGAGTACTAGCACAGACTCTTTGATGATATGAAAAAGGTTGTATGGTGACCATTTTTAGACTGTGAGGAGTGGACTTCAGATTCTAGGCAGGTACCATTTTTGTTCCAGAGCTGGTATCTCATTGGACAGACTAGATATATTGTACAGAGGTTTGCACACACCCGAGTCCTTAGACAGTACGGTCGTCAGCAGGGTAGTACATAGGATATTATAGTATATGCATAGATCTGAGATGAGACACCACTATGGGGTGTCTAGCTTAGGTATGAGACATCTCATTAG
Source organism: Thuja plicata (assembly GCA_018584345.1). Classification (NCBI taxonomy): domain Eukaryota; kingdom Viridiplantae; phylum Streptophyta; class Pinopsida; order Cupressales; family Cupressaceae; genus Thuja; species Thuja plicata. The sequence continues at coordinate 28,054 of MU217283.1, read as the reverse complement.
GAGATTTGAGACATGGTCGGAGTAGACTAGAACCTTCTCCTTGATGTTTTTGATGTAGTTGTTTCTGATGGGTATGCCACAGAGATGCTTTAATATCCGTTTCCACATTTCATAGTGCTGGAGGAGCCCATTCCTTGCATCGAGGAGCCGATTGATTATGATCTAGATGAGCATCCTACCAGAGGGAGGGGAGGAGTACAGAGAGATAGGGGTGGATGCTGACATGGAGGGAGGGATGGAGGCCAAGATGGAGGGAGAGATGGGAGATGGCCTCCTCTAGATGATGGTGATGATGGGAGAGATGATAGGGGTGGAGGTGTTGTGGGTGACCACACAGAGGTTTCCAGTGGTAGTGGAGAGGGTTAGCACACCTAATTTAATTTGTTTCTCCTAGAATAGATCCTGGGCCATTATTGACAGGAGAGCAGCAGAGGTAGAGGTAGCAGCAGCAGAGACAGCCTGATCAGTCATAGGATAGCTCTTTAGGATAGGATACCGGCAGGGGTTCAGGTAGGGACGGAGATCCCTTATCTTAGTGCAAGTAGGAGCAAGAGTAGCTTAGGGCACAGATTACTGCTTTAGAGTCTAGAGTCAATTTTTTAGATGCATTGTTGGCTGATAGCGAGAGACATCTAGAGAGGCTTAGGGTAGAGCGGGACAAGCAGGGTGACATGCTCAAAGCAGAGAGAGATGCATAGGCTTGGACTGCAGTCCATCAAGCTTAGAGAGCCACATATTATTATTCTCTATACCATGTTGCAGTGCCAGAGGGACAAAGAGCGATATATTTTTCACGCCTAGTGTAGCAATCTGAGGGGGCAATGCCTCCTCCATTTGTACCTCCTCATCCTCCTCCTCCAGATCAGGGAGAGGGTGGGAGCCAGAGCTGAGATATTTTATCTCATTTTGTATATCTAAGTTCATATTGTATATCTGGACCCTTCTGAAATCCTCTTTTTGTACATGACAAACATATATATATGATTCAGTCTGTCCCTCTGATACTCTTTATGTGGATTTGTGCCATGCTTTGATCTGTACCATGTTTTGAGATATATATCTGATGTCGTTGACTCTATTCCTAACATGTTATATCAGTTTCATCTACTTTGATAGATTTATTTTGCACATGTAATTATATCTTGGCCATATGATGAGTTAGATTTTAGATGATGACATCATTTGATGCATGTTTTGAGTTATCACTGATATAAATATGTTTCAAATGATATTATGTGAATATGCAAATGTATGTTTTTTGAGATTTTTGTATGCAATATAGAATGTATGGATGCACTTTAGGATGTAAAAGTAAAAATGCAATACATGGATGCTTTGTTTTGTATTTTCTTGCTGTTTCTTTTTATGAATGCAAAATGTATGCTATGGATGTGCAACGATATATATATCAGTAATATGGATGGATTGAATTAACTTGGTTTTAAGAAGAAGAAAGATAGAAATCACTTTTGAGCACCAATTCCCAAATTTTTTTATTTCCTTTGAAATGCATCATGCAACCTCTAAATGAAGCTATATGCAGACCCTTAGGACTTGTCACTGATTAGAAAATAATGCAACATTTTTATCATCATTGGGCACTTTTCAGAACAGATACCACCTGATAGTACAACCATCACTAATACCTATGTGATGAAAATGTGTCACACTTCTATGAGTCATTCCATTCAAGGTTTCTCAAGAATGAGGCCTCAAATATTGACTCATAGATCTCTAGTTATGGAGTGCAAAGGTGTGTAATGGAGGCCCTCAGATTGACCTAGTTCGTACCCATGCAAGTACACCATGAAATGAGAGATTCAATGCATGAAAATGAAATCTATTCTATATGATTTCAATGCATGAAAGGAAATTAATCTATATGATAACAATGCATGATTAATCTATGAAAGGAAATATGCAAGTTTAATATATGAAAATAAACATGAATCTAATCTACATGAGTATCCATGGATGCAAGAAGAAGAAGACAATAAGAGAGAAGTTGCAATATCTAAGCCAAAGTGCTCAAATTCTCCTCCAAAATTGCTCTCCAAACCTGCAGCATAACAATACTATAAAAAAGATATCCCCTAATGAGAAGGAGAAGGCTCCTTATAAAGAAAAGTGAACGGTTGAGATTAAAAGGCAAAAATCAAAGGCTATGATTAAGAGGCAAAAAGCCCACCACTTAGGAAGATGTGATGAAAAAGGGATTTTTATTTAATTTAATTTAATTTACTGCATTTTTCAACAAATAAAGTGCTTTAAGTGGGGATTTTTATTTATTTAATTAAAAGAGAGGTTTTCTTTCAATTAAATAAATTAGAAGAATTTTATTTAATTAAATGGGGGAAATTGAATTTAAT
>MU217283.1:0-11497 GCA_018584345.1 Thuja plicata | reverse complement strand
AATAAGATAAATTTTATTTAATTAAAAAGAAAATTAAATATTTTAATTAGATAAAAATGATCAAACCTTAGGAAATATTGAAATAATTGAATAAATTACAATTTGATCAAGGAAATTGATTTGAATTAAAAATGTTCCAAAGCATTGATTCAGGAAATTTGATAAATTGATAAAATGATAAATGGGGCCCAAAGTCTAGGCGACCATTTTAGGGTGCATACAATACCCACTGATATTATGACAATATGAATACTATATTTATTGGAATTTCGGAAATAGACTTAGGCATCAAGGCATAGAAGCCAGGATAACAAAATAGTCACCTTCCTTTTATGATATCAGAATCTGTCTAAGGCAAGATATTGAACCCGCAATGATCTTGAAAATTCATATCCTTGCGTACATTATGCTTTGTATACCTTAGTGAGAATCTGAATCAGAAAACAAATAAGGAAATTGTTTCAACCTCACCGTAGTTTACACATAACAAAGATCAAGATATATGCGGCTATCCACTCATGATGGCATCTCTTACCATAAACATCCAAGTTAGGTGAAATTTATAGGATTACTTGGAACAAACACCATACGCAGAAAACCAAGAAAACATTATGCCCCTTGTCCTTGCGACTCTTTGTCTTTGCATAGATGTCATGGATTAACTCAGAAGGTATAACAACATCATTTGAGAATCAATAAAAATTCATAACTGCTTAGATGCCCCTAGTTAAACATCATCAGGACATAAAAGAGTTATGATCAATCCAAAACCAAACTGTGTTTAAGTAATACTATTGATTCATTTTTCAAGAACAGTATAGATTCATCAATCAAAAAGTTTGGAATTCAAGCAAATATGGTGTCCATTTGCCTATATACAATCTCGTCACTGTTTGGAATCCAATGTAGGTCTTAGGAATACCGTTCATGTTAGTGCAATGTTTGTGTCATCCTTGTTTTGTGAAAGTGATAGTTAGGTATAAGCATCAAGTCTCCTTGTGTTACGAGACAAACCATCCTATGACAACCTAGTAGACACAACCTATCAAGCTATAAAAGATTCCCCCAATGCAGAATGACTTTTTCCCTAGAACCAAAAAGATAGAAAAATCCCAAGCAATATTAAGATAGTCGTAAGGAAACAAAGTCAACATAAGAGCACAGGTGAAATTGTGAAGGTTCAGTATTAGTAGTGCATTGATAGATGGAGCGCTGAACACAAGTGACGCCTGATTTCCAGGTTTTCACCACTTGGCCAAAAAATTTCTTTCTTTTTGCTACCAAGATGCTTGTTTTACCAGGTTCTCATCAAGGCACTTTTCTCTTTTTCAATTTTTTTGCTATTTTTGCTTTTTTTTAAAATGTTTTTATTATTTTCTGAAAAACAATTGTTGTATAGGCTTTATCAACTGAACATCAAGCGTAGAACCGCTTCAAATGTAGAGTATTGATAAGATCTGGAAGAATGTCTCCCTCAGGTGCAGCTAGTTGATAAGATCCAGTCCCAAAAGTAGCAGTGATAACATAAGGTCCCAGCCAGTTAGGTTCAAACTTTCCTTTCTACTCTCTGTTAGGCTGGTTTTTAGGATTCTCTTTGAAGACGCTATCTCCCACTTTAATGTTTTTCTGGTTTGACCTTCTTATTGTACCCCTTGGACATATGTGCTTGGTACACATTTAGATGATCGAACGCTTGTTGTCTGCGCTCATCTAGTAGGTCTAAATAATTCACCCTATCAATGTGGTATTGCTCATTAGTAACAAGACATTGTAAATATATCCGTAAAGATGGGATTTCAACCTTAATAGGTAGTACTTCTTTAGCGCCATAGACTAGAGAAAATGGTGTGGCTCCAATTGGTGTTATGATGCTTGTTCTATAGGCCCATAGTGCCGGATTTAGTTGTAAATGGCAGTCTTTACCAGACTTACAGTTCGGTGTAGGATTTTGAGAATATTCTTATTAGATGCCTCAGCCTGTCCATTACCTTGTGGATAATAGATTGAGGAGCAATGTTGAGTGATGTGGAACTATTCACAAAGGTCATCAATGTCTTGATTTTTAAATTGGCCCCCATTTTCTGTTACAATTGATGAGGGTATCCCATATCTATAGATAATGTAGTTCAGAATGAACATAGCCACTCTTTGCTAGTGGCTTTGATTAGCGGCACGGCCTCGACCCACTTTGTAAAATACTCAGTGGTTGTAATGATGAACTTGTGTCCATTTGAAGAATTGGGATATATTTGTCCAACCAAGTCAAAGGCCCATTTCTAAAATGGCCAATGTTTAATGAAAGGTATAAGTTCTCTGGTAGGAGCATGGATGAGATTTCCATGTGTCTGAAATTTATGACATGTTTTTGAGAATTGACTAGCATTTTTTTCCATGGTAGGCCAGGAGTTTCTTAGCTAATGAAAATTCATTTGAGTGTGATCCACATACACCTTTGTGGACTTCTTTTAATGTGAGATTAGACCCTTCATGCTCTAAACATCTAAGAAGTGTACCATCTAGACCTCATCGATATAAGTTATTAGTTATGAGGACATAACGTGATGTTGTCCTAATTAGGGTTCTTTTCTCATTTTTGGATAGATTGGTACTAATGGTTTGGTCAGTGAGATAGGCAATGATATTGGCATACCGAGATTGGTCTGGGGAATTTAAAGCACAAATTACTTGGTATTCAGAGGTATCAAAGGAAGGATAGGAGAGTTCTTCCACCAAGAAGTCAGAGTGGAACTGATGTTCCTCCAGTTGTAACCATAGCATCTGCATCTTTGTTCTCTGCTCTGGGTATCTATTGGAAAGTGATGAAGACAAAGTATTTCTTCAAGCCATCAACCAGTTGCTTGTATGGTGTCAACTTTTCATCTTTCATCTGGTAATCTCCATTAACTTGATTGGCAATGAGCTGGGAGTCACCGTACATGTGTAACTCTATAATTTTCCATTCCATGGCAAGCTTAAGACCATTGACCTATGCCTCATATTTTGAAATGTTTTTTGTGCATGGGAACATCAATTTGTAAGACTTGGGTATCTTGTAGCCTTGAGGAGTTATGAATAGAAATCCTGCCCCAGAGCCTTGTTATGTGAAAGAACCATCAAAGTACATCTTCCATGGGTACTCAGTTAGATGCATAATTGTTTCATCAGGTAATTCGATCCTTAGAGTTTCATCATCTTGAAGCGGTGAATCAACCAGTTGATCAGCAAGGACTTGTCCTTTAATAGCTCTTCGGTCTACATACTCGATGTCAAATTCACTTAGAATGAGGACCCATTTTGCTAGACGTCCTATCAACGCTATTTTTTTTAGGAGGTACTTCAGAGGATCAATCTTAGAAATGAGCCTTACTATATGAGAGATCATGTAGTGTCTCAATTTTTGTGATGCAAAAATGACTGCTAAGCATGCCTTTTCAATAATGCTGTAATTGAGCTCATAGGAGACTATCATTCTACTGATGTATTAGATAGCTCTTTCTTTCTTTGTTTCATCCTCTTGTGCTAATAATACTCCTAATGATGTAGTTGTAGCTGAGATATACAGGAGTAATTACTTTCCATGAATAGGTAAAATAAGAATAGGAGGAGTAGCTAGGTACTCTTTTAATTCTCTAAAGTTTTCTTCACAGTCCTCATCCCATTTGAAGGTAACCCGTTTATGTATTAATTTGGTAAAGGGTTGTGCTCTGTCAGCAAGTTGTGACATGAATCTCTTGATTGATTGAAGTCTCCCTTCTAATTTCCTCATTTGACTGATGTTGCATGGAGGAGTCATTTCTAGAATAGCTTTGCTTTTTGCAGGATCTAACTCAATTCCCTTTGCTAAAACTATAAACCCTAAGAGTTTTCCATATTCAACGCCAAAGGCACACTTCTTTGGATTGAGCCAGAGTTGAAATTACTCCATTCAATCCAATATCTTTCTTAAGTCATCAATATGAGTGCTTCTTTCTTTATATTTGGCTAAGGTGTCATCCACGTAATCCTCCATGTTTTTATGCATCATATCATGGAATATAGTAGTCATTGCTCTTTGATATATTGCACTGGCATTCTTTAACCCAAATGGCATGACGTTCCAGAAAAAGGTCCCCCATCCTCATGTAAATGCAGTTTTCTCTTGATCCTCAGGGGCAATTTTGATTTGATTATAGCCCGAGAATCCATCCATTAATGAATACATCTGGTAGCCTATTGTAAGTTCTATGATCATGTCAATGTTAGGTAGTAGAAAGTCATCCTTCGGACATGCTTTGTTTAAGTCTCTAAAGTTCATACATATCCTGATAGATTTATCAGATTTAGACACGGGGACCACGTTGGAGATCCATCCTACATAGGAAATGACTATAATAAAATCTAGCTTTCAACAATTTCTCTAGCTCTTCTTTTACCAGCAATGCAACATGAGGATGCATCTTTCTAAGTTTTTGTTTCACGGGCTTGATCCCAAGAGCTATAGATAAGTGGTGTACGATTAGATTAGGATCTAGTACAGGCATATCTGTATAAGACCATGCAAATTTGATTTTATTTTCCCTTAGGAACTATGTCTTCTCTTCTTCTGCAAAATATTGTGCAAGGTGTACTATTTGAGGATCTTCAATGGTGCCCAAATTTACTGGTTGTGTTGGTTCAATCAGAATCGAAGACCTTTCCTAAAAGTGTTTGGGGAGGATATCAAGAATCTCATCCTTTGGCACCTCCAAGAGGTTTTCACCATTAGATACATCTTTTATTTTTATTATTTTAGGATCTGACACGGCCACAATGTGGTTTTCACCATCAGTCCCCTTTTTCTTTTTATTTTTCAGTTTTTGACTGAGAAACCTGGTATCCTTTTGTGACATGTTCTCGCTCCTTGCATTGGTGGAAGAAGGGTAAGGTTCACAAGCATTGAGATAGTGAGCTAGGGTGTAGTCATTGGGAAAGTTAGGATCTGTATGAGTATAATCAATTAGATCTGGGTGTATCAAAGACAAGGAATCAAACTCTGGGAAGGACATCATCATGTTAGCATCAAGACCATTAATTGACATGACATGTTCCGTTAAGTTAATTTCTTCAATGTTTAGATTAGTAAGAGTTAGGCCGTCATAAAAAGGGTCATTGTTAGTCATATGTGGATCAAACTCTAGTGACTCATCAGTAGAAATATCATCTTCATCTCTCCATAAAAGGAGGCTTCTTTCTTTTCGCCTTAGAACTTCTTCTAGACTTAGAAAAGCACCAATCTCTCCATCCCTGACAAGGAGAAGGAAATCTTCTTCTGCTTCAGGATTATCAGTGTCGTTGGAAGTAGTGTTAGACTATTCACGAGGAGATGAGGGATCCACAAACATGTGAATTGTATCTATTTCAATATCTTCAATGGTGACAGATAGCTCATCCCATTCATAATCATGAGAGTCAGTGACTTCATCATCAGATTTGTTTAAGTATTCAGCAATAGTTATCTGGTGTACCCAGTTAGCTACTTGTGGATCAAAGTGTGGTAGATCAAGAATATGTGAAACTATGACCAATTTCCCCCAGTTAGGATGTAAATCCTTTCATCGGGGTGTGCTTTCTATAGTTGTTTCTATCAAGGGTATCTCTAAATTATCTATTGTTGAGTCTCCTACCTCTTGAATGGGAGGTTGTGCTAACAAAGGGGTGCAAATATCTTGTGGTACCTCAAAGATTTGTACATAGCACTCTCCTTGATAGTTGGGATTCTTTGTGCCAACATGTAATAACCTTTCATAGGACCACTACTCTAGTTCATCTGTTTCATCACTCCATTTGTCTGAGGTTGGGCTATCTTTTGAAGCAAGTTTGTCAGTTTTAGTATTAAAGCCTAGTCCTATTTTGTCTCTGGTATTCTGGAATTCCATGGGTATAGGCTCAATAAGCCCTCTTCCTATGTCATTTAAAGGTCCCTTTCCTTTGTATCTCATCTGTTTGAGTAAATCATATCCCTTTCCATACTGTTATGGGGATATCTCTACATGTTTGACCTCAGCTTCCACCGGTTCTCCTTTGTAAAGCCAGTCCAAGACTGCATGTTCTTCTGTGTTATCTAAAGAATATGTAGATGCCTTTACCATGCCAGTTTCTTTGTGTACTTCTGGCTCCTTGGATGTAGTAGGTGTGAATGTCAAGGCATTTTTTCCATAGGATCTTGGTGATACCAGAAGTTCTGCCAGTGATGGAGTCAGGTCCAACTTGTACTCTCCCATACCTAGTCCTTCAAGTTTAAAGGTTTTGCCAAAACTCTTCATAACCATGTCTTTGGTAGTTTCAGGAGAAATTGTATCCATAGCCTCTTTTTTATGTGGGATCTTACTACCTTCTTTGATATTATTACAAGTATAGTTAGCATCTGCAGGAATTGTCAATTCCACCCCATTATGTGGGAACTTTATACACTGGTGGTAAGTAGATAGCACAACTTGCATTTCGTGAATCCATGGTCTCCCCAAAAGTATGTTGTAGGCCAAGGGAAGATCTAGAACTTGACAAGCGACATTCCTTTCAATTTGTCTGACCCTGATGGGCAGAACAATAAAACCTTTAGAGGGTCTTTCTTCCTTGTCATAATCTTTGATGGTTATCTTACTTCTGGAATCAATTGTTCGTTCTGAAAGACCCAACTTCTTGATGAGATTAAGGGTACAAATATTTAACCCTACACCTCCATCTATCAATACACATCTAACATGGGATTTATGAATGAGAACTTCAATATGGAGGGGTTGATTTTGCGAATGTGTTAAAGATTTATCATCCTCTATAGAAAAGGATAGGCAATGCGGTGCTGAGATGTGATTGACTATCGCTTGGAATTTTTCTATGTCAAGGTCCTTTGGGATGTTTGTAGCATGTAGGGCTTGTTCTAGGATTTCCCTATGTACTATGGATATCTTGAGCAACTCAAAAATGGAAATTTTGGCAGAGGTTCATTGCAATTGGTCTACCAAATCATACTTTTCTCCCGGAATAGTAACCATGTGTTTCACTATTGGTTTAGGGGTAGTAATGATAGGAACCTTGGATGTTGATGCTAGTTTTGGGGAAGAATTGGGTCCTTTGATCCTGACCTATGCTTGGCTCCGTGTTACTACATTCGAGTGGAATGAAACACCTTTGATTGTGACCACATTGATTGATTCCATTTTAACATCTAGCATATTGATCACATTATCATTGTTGGAATAGGTGTAGTTTACTTCATTACCTTTCCCTTTGGATGTTTCTCCTTTTTCATAATTAGGAAATGGTTTATTGAATGTTGTATGATATTCATTGGTAGTGTGTCCATCCACTTTGATCTTTCCACCTTCGATGAGTTCTTGAATGACATGTTTAAGCTTAAGACAGTTATTAGTCTTATGTCCTTTGTTCTTATGAAAGACATGGTAGGAATTATGATCCCACCATCTGGGTTTGACTATTGGTTCCCATGGTTTGGAATCTAGGATAGTAAGAACTTTGTTGTCTAGAAGTGTCTTTGAGACATTCTCAAGAGGATCTCCCAAAGGAGTAAATGTTCTTTGAGGTTTTGAAGTCCATGTTCGACCCTTGCTATTATCATTGTTTGCTTTGGATATGGGAGTTGTTACCTTCGCATCCTTGCTTTCTTGCATAATGTTGGTTAGATTGAATACCTCGTGTTTAGGGCCAACATTGGATGCATCTACCATGCCATCATTGACAAAAAATTTGTTCTGTTTCCACCATTTAGGCTTGGATTTGTTAAGTTTGTTTTCACTTTGAAGAGTGATCTCCCACTTTCTAACCATAACTTCTTTGATGCAAAGGGAATTTTTGATCATCCTGTTGAAACTAGGAGAGTCTTGCATTTGTAATGCGTAGTTCAATTCTAGTACCAAGTTATTGACAAAGATTTCCATTCTCTCAGATTCGGGGATAGCTCTTGAGTATCGTGCAAAGATTTTCCTCCATCTTTGTAGGAAGTGTGTAAATATTTCTCTGGTCTTCTATTTAGTATTACATAGGTCCATCATAGTCACATCATGTTGGATGTTATAGGAGTAGTGTTGGATAAATTGTTGAATTAGCTCTTCAAAATTTTTGACCTTAGGGTTTAGTTTTGAGAACCACTCCATGGCGTTGCCTCCTAGACTTCCAAGAAATAGTCACATGAGGTAAGTGGGTTCATGCATGTACTCTATGCTAAGAGCACAAAATTCTTGAACATGATAATGTGGATCAGTTTCTCCCGTATACTTGTCTTACTTTGGGCGTGCTATGTTGGGAGGGAATGGAACCATAGTGATACTCTTGTCAAAATGGAATGGATAAATGGTGTCCAAAGAGTATTTTGTTTTGGGTTTCTCTTTCTCCTGTTTGAGGTTTGCAAGCTTTGTTTTCATTAAAGTGAGTTTCTTGGTGAGAATGGATATAGTATTTGGTACCTCCTTTTCTTTGAGTTTCTCCGCATCATAATCTGGGGGTAAATTTACGCCCATGGATGCTATATGGAGGAAGTATTTTTTTTTTATCCTCACCAATTCTCTTTTCCATTGTCTTTTGGAATTTCCTGCTTTGCTTAAGTTTATTGTACTCCTCTTCAGTGATGTCTTCTTCATTGCCTGATTCAAAAAAAGGATGGTCAAATTTGGGTTCTTCTTCTTCATTGGTATCTTCGGGTTTTTGGTGTTTTCCATTTTTATAGTCCTCAAAAGCCTCACTCCATCTGTGAGTGTCGCTATCCATCACTGGAGAGTCTAGATCAAGTAGGGAACTATGAGATGTTTCTCCTTGAAAGTGTGGTGATTTAGGAGGTACTTTTGACCCTTTGGAGGTGTACTTGTTGCGTCTTGTGTTAACCATGAAGTTGTGTCTCAACTTTTATCAACGTTTTCCAAGAGGGTCAGTAGAATCTTGAATCGTTCAAGTGAGTGTGTCTAGGTGGAAGTATCATTTGAGTTTTGGTGGAAGTAAATGATTCCAGCATCAAAGGGTTAGAATCCCCTAATAGTGAGCTGGGAATCAAGTTATTGTAAGAAGCGGATAGACCACATGTATTGAGACAAATTGCAAGAAACCGACAGGACATGCAAGGTGGACATCTAAAAAAGTGTTTTGATATAACGACAGGGAGACCAAAAAAGACAACAGGGATAGACTATAGACTCAAAAGGGTATCCAAATTAACTAGGTTTCTAAGAAACTATCTTTCAAATGCCCACTATCCTAGATGCGAGCTCCTAGATGTGATCCTAGAAATACTAGATGCGAGCTACTGATGACCCTAGATGCGAACTTATGTACTAGATGTGACAATGTGCTGACTAGATGCAAGTGACGATGCTAGATGTGATCCTAAATACCATATATGATACAGGATATACAAGATGCGATTTTCTGATGTCTCTGTCAATTTTGATTAGTTTTGAAAAATTCATCTTGGAAGTACGTAAAGTTTGTCTAATTGCAGTTTGATTTTTGAGACCCATCGGTGAGAGAAAAATACATGTGTCTAAAGGTTTGAATATTGTTTCTTGTTTGAAAGATTTTATATTTTTAGTGATTTTTTAGACACATCAAGAAAACATTGCATTGTTAAAGGAAAAGACACACTTTTTTCCCTATTTTCTAGGCAAAGGATGAAAATCCTTGCTCATTGACTTAGGTACACACTCAAATGCTAATCAGAATAAGCCATCACCAAGCACACAATGGCTCCAGTCATGATGTTGTATTATTTGACTCCAAATGCAAGTGAGGGCACAATATGATGAGTGTCTTGGGGAAATTACTTTTTTCCTTGCACAAGGATTATCACCCTTTCAGGGATGAATCAAGAATTCTTTCAGTTCAAGTGTTGTCTATTATTGGGCAATCCATTCGAAACCATCCCCCATATAATTGCACAAGGAAAAATTGAGGCATATAGCCCTATGAGTACCTGAATATATGTAGTCTCGCAAGCAAAATTCAAGCAGCTCCTCTCTACATATACCCAAGTATGTTCAAAGAATGATGTCTGAATTCTATAAACAAAACCGATTTTGTCTTTCGAGGCTTTGGCCTACAAGGAAGCAATTATTTATAGTGAGTTGGAAGGGTTGGCATAAAACCTGTCCTCACTTGGGTTGTTCCCGGGAGATTTTTTCCTCAACTAGCAGGCCCTCTACTATTAAATATGTGTACAAAGGATTGGAAAGCGTAGGACGTCTAGATTTCTGATTCTTCCGAAGAAGAAGAGCATACTCTCCTAATCCAAGCCATTTTCTCCCAAAACAGAATCAAGAAAACACTGCATTCCCTCAAGAAATATTGTGCTTGATTTAAGACATTCCTATTTAATGAAAATAGGATGCTTGAAAATAGATTTTCCTTGTTTATTTAACCGCAATATTTAATGAGTAGCTTGTTCAATTTCTAATTCCCAAAATTAGACAATGTATTTGTTCAATTAGCCCACAATATTAAGTGCTTTGTTTTTGTTCAATTACTGATCCAAAAGAAATTATACGATGTGATTGGCTTGGTTCAGTTAACTCCAAATTTCTTTCAACTCCTAAACTGATGTATGAGTTTCTGATTTTCCTCAAGAGGAAAAGAGCATAGTCCTCTAGTCAGTTTATTAGAAGATTAGAAAATATTTCTTAGTGTTTAAAGCATGTAAATAGAGGTCAAGATGAGGGTTGGGCAACCTGAAAAACCATGTTAGTATCCTTCATTCAACTCCTAAGAAAATCCTTTGATGGCAACCTGCAAACACTCGTTAAGTTGTTTAAAAGACCAAAGAAGTCAAGCACATAAACGTTAGTGGTTAGGCAATGAAGTTCATTAGAATTTTCACTAGATGCGATCCAGAAATACAACAAATGACATAGAAACTAGATGTGATGTTCCTTACCATATGTGACTGAATGTTCCCTAGATGCGATCCTAAACTAAAAGTGATCTGGGAAATCCTGGATGCAAGCCTCATTTTCTACGCTACGAGGGCCTATCCCGGATGTGAGCCAGAATGACCATAAACAATTCTAGACCTGAAAACTGGGAAGGTAAATAGGTGAAAAATGAGGTCAAAATGAGGCCAAATCTAGAATCGTGCCCCACAGTGGGTGCCATAAATGTGTGTTAAAATGTGCACCTATTATATGCAACATGACACTTCAATAGGACATTACATTAGTGGAAAACATGGTTAGATGAGCATACAAATCCACTAAAATTGACCTATTTCTTTCTAACTAAGAAGAGTATGAAAGACAACATAATAGTGTAACCACCTAATTTCGGTCTGTCGTAACTATGGACCCTATTTTCCCTAAGTGTGATCATACCCTCGAGTTATGTCCAAACGACCCTGTTACTGTTTGGCATAATTCTTTAAATCAATTTAATATCCTAGGTGATTTTTATCACTAATTTATATTTATCTACTATAGCCAGACAATTCAAATCAATATCGACCAATCAGATCAAATCAAAATCAAACATGGCTATAGTATTTAAA
>MU217282.1:8039-22572 GCA_018584345.1 Thuja plicata | reverse complement strand
AACTCTAACTCTAATCTCTCTAACCCTAACCCTAACTGTAAAAATCACCCTAACCCTAATTCTAACCCTAACCCTAACTCTAATCTCTCTAACCCTAACCTTAACTGTAAAAGTCACCCTAACCCTAACTCTAGCCCTAACCCTAACCCATAACCGTACATTCCAATCGTAAAAAAATTCACTCTAACCCTAACCCTAACCCTAATCACTCTAACCCTAACCCTATTATAAAAATCACCCTAACCCTAACCCATAATCATACATTCCAATCATAAAAAAATCACCCTAACCCTAACTCTAACCCTAACTATAAAAATCACCCTAACCCTATCTCTAACCCTAACCCTAATCATTACCCTATCTCTAACCCTAACACTAACCCTAACTCTAACCCTAACCCTAACTCTAAACCTAACCCTAATCCTAACCCATAACCTTACATCCTAATTATAAAAATCACCCTAACCCTAACCGTAAAAATCAACCTAACCCTAACCCTAACCCTAACTATAAAAATCACCCTAACCCTAACTGTAAAAATATCCTAACCCTAACTGTACATTCCTACCATAAAAAATCACCCTAACCCTAACCATAACCGTAACCCTAACCCTAACTCTAACCCTAACTCTAACACTACCCCTAACCCTAACTCTAACCCTAACCCTAATTATACATTCCAAACATTAAAAAATCACCCAAAACCTAAATCTAACCCTAACCCTACCCCTAACCCTAATTCTAACCCTAACTCTAACTATAACTATTAATCATAAAATATCTTCCATGTTGTACCGTAACTGCTACTAGCGTATATATACCTATATATATAATACACCGAGGGTAATCCTTCTCGAGGCACCTATTTTAATCATCCCTAATCCACATGAAAAATAGGTACACTCGAGAAGTATTACTCTCAGCGTATTATGTATAGGTATATATAAGCTAGTTTATATTATTTTACAAAATATTAAACTAGTTTACACTATTCTAAACTATTTTACACTATAATAAATTATTTTAAACAATACTAAACTATTTTACACTTATAAATCTATTTTACAAAAATGTTAGACTATTTTACATTATTTCATACTATTTTAGAATATTTTATTCTATTTTACACAATTTTATACTATTTTCCACTATTTTAAACTTTTTAAAATTATTTTACACTATTTTATATTATTTTATAATATGTTAAATTATTTTTACACTACATCAAACTAGTTTACATACTATTAAACATGTTTACACTATTCTAAACTATTTTTCATTATTTCATATTATTTTATACTATTTAAAACTATTTTACACTTTTAAACTTTTTAAAACTATTTTACACTATTTTAAACTATTTCACATTATTTTACACTATTTTAAAATAATTTACATTATTTTAAACTATTTTAAAAATTTTTAAATTTTTTAAATATTATTTTACACTATTTTAAACTATTTTACAATGTTTTACAATATTTTAATCTATTTTAAATTATTTTACACTATTTTAAATTATTTTATATTATTTTACACTATTTTAAACTATTTTATAATATATAATACTATTTTAAACAATTTTAAATTATTTCACACTATTTTTGATGGTTTTATACTATTTTAAACTATTTTACATTATTTTAAACCATTTTACATTATTTTAAACTATTTCACACTATTTTGAATTATTTTAATCTATTTTACACTATTTTAAAATATTTTGCACTATTTTATATTATTTTACAAAATATTAAACTAGATTATACTATTCTAAACTATTTTACACTATAACAAATTATTTTAAATGATACTAAACTATTTTACACTATTTTAAATCTATTTTACAAAAATGTTAAACTATTTTAAATAATTTTATATTATTTCATACTATTTTAGATTATTTTATTTTATCTTATAATATTTTATACTATTTTAAACTTTTTAAAACTATTTTAGACTATTTTAAACTATTTCACATTATTTTATAATATTTTAAAATAATTTACATTATTTTAAACTTTTTTTTATATTATTTTACACTATTTTAAACTATTTTATGCTATTTTAAATTATTTTAAATTATTTTACATTATTTTAAATAGATTTAGACTTTTAACTATTTTACACTATTTTAAACTATTTCACATTATTTTACACTATTTTAAAATAATTTACATTATTTTAAACTATTTTAAACTATTTTAAACCTTTTTAATACTATTTTATACTATTTTAAATTATTTTACATTGGTTTATAATATTCTAAACTATTTTAAAATATTTTAAACTTTTTTAATGTTATTTTACACTATTTGAAATTATTTTACACTGTTTTACAATATTTTAAACTATTTTAAATTATTTTATATTGCTTTACACCATTTTAAACTATTTTACACTACTTAATACTATTTTAAATGATTTTCAATTATTTCACACTATTTTTAACAGTTTTATACTATTTAAAACTATTTTAAACCATTTTACATTTATTTTTAACTATTTCACACTATTTTGAATTATTTTAATCTATTTTACAATGCTTTAAAATATTTTAAATAATTTTACATTATTTTACAAAATATTAAACTAGTTTAAACTATTCTAAACTATTTTACACTAATAAATTATTTTAAAAGATACTAAACTATTTTAAATCTATTTTACAAAAAATGTTAAACTATTTTACATTATTTCATACTATTTTAGATTATTTTTTTCTATTTTACACAATTTTATACTACTTGACACTTTTTTAAATTTTTTAAAACTATTTTACACTATTTTAAACTATTTCACATTATTTTACACTATTTTAAAATAATTTACATTATTTTAAATTATTTTACACTAGTTTATACTAGTTTAAATAAATTTAAACAAATTTAAATAATTTAAAATTATTTTACACTATTTTAAACAGATTTACACTTTTAACTATTTTACATTATTTTTAACTATTTTACACGATTTAATATTATTTTATAATATTTTAAACTATTTTACACTATTTTTACACTACATCAAAGTAGTTTACATACTATTAAACATGTTTACACTATTTTAAACTATTTTACACTATATTAAACTATTTTAAATAATATTAAACTATTTTACATTATTTTGAAATATTTTACATTATTTTGAACTATTTTAAACTATTTTACAGTATTATACATTATATTAAACTACTTTACACTATTTTACACAATATTAAACTATTTTAACATATTCTACATTACTTTGAACTATTTTACAATTTGTTAAACTATTTAACACTATTTTAAACTATTTTACACTATTTCATATTATTTTAAACAGATTTACACTTTTAACTATTTTACATTATTTTTAATTATTTTACACTATTTTATATTAATTTATAATATTTTAAACTATTTTACATTATTTTAAACTGTTTTACACTATTATACATTATATTAAACCATTTTACACCATATTAAACTATTTTAACCTATTCTACATTACTTTGAACTATTTTACAATATTTTACACTATTTCATATTATTTTATACTATTTTACACTATTTCAAATAGATTTACACTTTTAACTATTTAACATTATTTTTCAACTATTTTACACTATTTTATAATATTTTACACTATTTTTACACTACATCAAAATAGTTTACATATTATTAAATATATTTACACTATTTTATACTATTTTGCACTATTCTACACTATATTAAACTATTTTAAATGATATCAAATTATTTTACACTATTTTATATCATATTAAACTATTTTAACCTGTTATGCATTATTTTGAACTATTTTACATTATTTTAAACTATTTTAAACTATTTTACACTATTATACATTATATTAAACTTATTTTATAACATTTTAAACTATTTTAAACTATTTTACAATATTTTAAACTATTTTACACTATATTAAACTATTTTATACTATTTTACACCATATTAAACTATTTTAACATATTCTATATTACTTTGAACTATTTTACAATTTATAAAATTATTTAACACTATTTCACATTATTTTATACTATTTTATATTATTTTTAACTATTTTACACTATTTTATAATATTTTAAACTATTTTTACATTACATCAAAAAAATTTACATACTATTAAACATGTTTACACTGTTTTAAACTATTTTATACCATAGTAAACAATTTTAACCTATTTTTTATTATTTTGAACTATTTTAAACTATTTAACACTATTATACATTATAGTAAACTATTTTACACTATTTTACACCATATTAAACTATTTTAACCTATTCTTCATTACTTTGAACTATTTTAAAATTTATAAAACTAATTAACACTATTTTAAACTATTTTAAAATTATTTTATAATATTTTATACTATTTTACACTATTTCACATTATTTTACACTATTTTACATTATTTTAAACTATTTTTAAACCTTTTTAAAACTAGTTTATACTATTTTAAAATATTTGACACTATTCCATTCTATTTTACATTATTTTAAACTATTTTAAAATATTTTATACTATTTTTAAAAAGTTTACATTATTTTACACTATTTGAAACTATTTTATGTTATTTTATGCTATTTTATACTATTTTTAAATTAATTTACACTATTTTAAACTATGTTCAATTATTTTACATTATTTTTAACTATTTCACACTATTTTAAAATATTTTAAAATATTTTATACTATTTTCCATTATTTTCTTATATTTTAAACTATTTTACATTATATTAAACTAGTTTACATAGTATTAAATTAGATTACATTATTTTAAATTATTTTAGAGTATATTAGACTATTTTAAATGCAATTAGTTTACAGTATTTTACATCATATTAAACTATTTTAACCTATTTTACATTACTTTCAACTATTTGACAATTTGTAAAACTATTTTTTATACTAATTTACACTTTTAAAATATTTTATACACTATTTTAAATTATTTTAAAAATTTGTTAAATTATTTTAAACTATTTTAAACTATTTAAAATTATTTTACATTATTTCAAACTATTTTAAATTATATTATACTATTTTATATTATTTTAAACTATTTTAAATTATTTTACACTATTTTTAATCTATTTCACACTATTTTATACTATTTTACATTATTTTAAATGATTTTACACTATTTTATATTATTTTTAACTATTTTTACATTATTTTACACTATTTTAATTTATTTTACAATATTTTATACTATTTTTACATTATATTAAAATAGTTTACAATATTATAAACTATTCTAAACTATATTAAATTATTTTAAATGATATTAAAATATTCTATACTATTTTACATTATTTTAATTTATTTTAAAAAATTGTTAAGCTATTTCAAATTATTTTACATTATTTCATACCATTTTAAATTATTTTAAATTATTTTATGCTATTTTATACTATTTTACAATATTTTAACTTTTTAATATAATTTTAAACTATTTTAAATTATTTCACATTTTTTACACTATTTTAAAATAATATACGCTATTTAAAACTTTTTATTATCCTATTTTACGCTATTTTAAATTATTTCAAACTATTTTACACTATTTTAATTTATTTTAAATTATTTTACACTATTTTAAAATATTTTACATTGTTTTACATTATTTTAAGCTATTTTAACCTATTTTATAATATTTTATCTAATTTTACAAAATTTTATACTATTTTACATTATTTTAAACTTTTTTTTAAATTCTATTTCATGCTATTTTAAACTATTTTATACTATTTTAAATTGTTTTACAGTATTTTGAAATAGTTTACATTATTTTACACTATTTTAACCTATTTTATACTATTTTATATTATTTTACACTATTTTACTCAATTTTATACTATTTTACACTATGCTAAAATAATTTATGTAATTTTAAACTATTTTTAAATATTTTAATTTTTTAATATAATTTTACACTATTTTAAACTATTTCAAACTATTTTACATTGTTTTAAATTATTTTACACTATTTTAAAATATTTTAAATTGTTTTACACAATTTTAAATTATTTTAAACTATTTTAAACTATTTTATATTATTTTAAACTATTTTAGACTATTTTAAATTATTTTAAAATATTATATACTATTTTACACTATTTTATAAAATATTAAAATATTTTATACTATTCTAAACTATTTTATGCTAGATTAAATTATTTTAAATGATATTAAACTAGTTTACACTATTTTAATTATATTTTACATCATTTTATACTATTTTACACTATTTTAAACTATTTCACATTAATTTACAATATTTTAAAAAAAATTATATTTGTTTACACTATTTTACACTATTTTAAAATACTTTACATTAATTTACACTATTTTAAACTATTTTATGTTATTTTACACTATTGTACACTATTTTAAAATACTTTACATTAGTTTACACTATTTTAAACTATTTTATGATATTTTATACTATTGTAAATAATTTTAATTTATTTTATACATTATTTTAAATGATTTTAAACTATTTTACACTATTTTCAAATATTTTAAATTATTTTACACTATTTTACATTATTTTAAAATATTTAAAACTATTTTTACACTATATTAAACTAGTTTAAACGATATTTAAACTATTTTATATTATTTACATTATATTAATCTATTTTAAATGATATTAAATTATTTTACACTATTTTACACCATATTAAACTATTTTAACATATTTTACATTACTATGAACTATTTAACAATTTGTAAAATTATTTTAAATTATTTTTTATATTATATTAAACCATTTTAAAAAATTGTTAAACTAATTTACACTATTTTAGACTATTTTAAACTATTTCAAACTATTTTAAATTATTTTATATTATTTTATACTATTTTAAATTTTATAAAATTATTTTAGACTATTTTAAACTATTTTACATTATTTTACTATTTTAAATAATTTTAAAATATTTTAAAATTTTTATACTATTTTACAATATTTTTTATGCTATTTTAAATTATTTTATACTATTTTAAAATATTTTATATTATTTTACACTATTTTAAACTATTTTACGCTATTTTATACTATTTTAAATTATTTTATACTATTTTAAATAGTCTTACACTATTTTAAACTATTTTAAACATTTTTATACTATTTTAAACTTTTTTTTATATTATTTTTAACTATTTTACACTATTTTAAAATATTTTAAATTATTTTATACTATTTTACACTATTTTACATTATTTTATAATATTTTAAACTATTTTACATTATATTAAACTAGTTTACATACTATTAAACTAGATTACACTATTCTAAATTATTTTAGACTATTGTACACTATATTAAACTATTTTAAATGATATTAAACTATTTTATATAATTTTACATCATATAAAACTATTTTAACCTATTTTACATTATTTTAAACTATTTTATAAATTATAAAAACTATTTTACAATATTTTAAATCATTTCACATTATTTTACATTAATTTAAACTATTTTACACTAATTTAAACTATTTTACATTATTTTTAACTATTTCACATTTTTTATTTTTTTATTTTTTAAAACTATTTTATATTATTTTAAATTATTTAACACTATTTTACATGATTTTATAGTATTTTAAACTATTTTACATTATTTTAAACTTTTATTTAAAACTATTATACACTATTTCAAACTATTTTAAACTAATTTACACTATTTTAAACTATTTTAAACTATTTCAAACTATTTTAAATTATTTTATACTATTTTAAATTTTTAAAAATTATTTTACAGTATTTTAAACTATTTCACATTATTTTACTATTTTAAACTATTTCACATTAATTTATTATTTTAAACAATTTTAAAATATTTTAAACTTTTTAATATTATTTTAAGTTATTTTACACTATTTTATATTATTTTAAATTATTTTACACTATTTTAAAATATATTACATTATTTACACTATTTTAAATTATTTTATGCTAATTTATATTATTTTAAATTATTTTACACTATTTTAAATAGTTTTACACTTTTAAATAGTTTATACTTTTTTTTAAAAAAATTACATTATTTTTAACTATTTCACACAATTTTAAATTATTTTAAACTATTTTACACTATTTTAAAATATTTTATACTATTTTATACTATTTTACATTATTTTATAATATTTTAAACTATTTTACACTATATTAAACTAGTTTACATACTATTAAACTTGATTACACTATTCTAAATTATTTTACACTATTCTACACTATATTAAACTATTTTAAATAATATTAAGCTATTTTACCCTATTTTACACCATATTAAACTATTTTAACCTATTTTACATTATTTTATACTATTTTAAACCATTTCACATTATTTTACACTATTTTAAACCATTTTACACTAATTTAAACTATTTTACACTATTTTTAACTATTTCACATTATTTGGATTTTTTTTTTTTAAAAACTATTTTACACTATTTTACATTATTTTAAAATATTTTTAACTGTTTATACAATTTTAAACTATTTTACATTATTTTAAACTATTTTTTAAAAACTATTTTACATTATTTTAAATTATTTTATACTAATTAAAATTATTTTACGTTATTTGTGAAAATAATACAAAATTGCATCTTCTAACTTCTTGTCTTCATCACTCCTCAAAGTGTATCTTCTACCACCATCAGAAAGTCTACCATTGTCCACAATACATTTTTTCAATATCATCAATGGAAGGCGCCTTATTTGTCTCACCATTTGTTTTCAGTTCAGAGGCATCCTTGTTTGATTTATCCTTTCTCCCTCATCCTCATCAATTTCATTCTGAACATCCTTTACCTTTGTGGATTTTTTCTCCTCTTGTAAATTTTATTTCGAGTAGAAATACTTTGACTTTTCTTCCTTAATGATTCTACTTTAGACTTAATTAACTTCACTAGCAGTTGGTTTTCTCTATTTTCTCTTCACCTTAGCTTCAGTTTTGGTTGCAGCAATGCAGGATGTTGCTGCATCACTACTTCCAAACTTCTTCTCTAGGCTAGACACCATTCTCCTAGTTTTCCTTTCAATGATTAGTTTCTTCAATTCCTTTTGAATTTTGGTAAATGATTCACCATGGGTTCCAAATCTCTATGCTTGTTTGTCTAAGGGCTTTGATAAAAAATCATCAACATTTAAAGTTAATAAATCACTCTCTACTTCATATCCCATAGGAGGAAGCCAATATGTCCCAGGTTCCACAGCTTGCACAATACATGAATCAATGTCTACTAGAAAACAAATATCATTCTTGTACTTTTGTATAATGCTAGATGGAATCCTTTCTTGTTTATGCATCTTAAATTGAAAATCTTTGAAATAACCACACGTAACATTATTGAAGTTATTACCTAATTCCTTTATGAATTCACTTATCTAAATAACTATTGGTTTGTCCTTTGACCATGTAACATTTTCTCTATCGGGGAAGAAGTTTTGCACTTAGAAAAACATAAATACCAGTAGGGCACCATACTTGAATCATTGTCCCTTATCTCTCTTTATCCTTTCTATGTTTGTCAAGAATTGACTTCTAATTATCTCACAAAGATCATACATTGGATCATCTTTAACAATCTGATATGCAACATGAATAGTACCACAAGGGACATTGTTAACTTGACTAGACTGGTGAACTCTATAGCCTATCACCATGGATGGAAAGCAAGCTTCATTATCTTCAATATGATCGATTGTTATTATTCTATGGTCTTGTTTGGATTTAATTAGTTTAGTGACCAAATGAGTTACCACTATTCTCAATGTACTTTTATATGTTTTAATAAATATTTATACAAATTTATACACGTTTTTTCATTTAAATACACAATTATACACATTTATAAATATATTTTTATATATTTATAAATATATTTATATACATTCATAGATATTTATATTTATTTATGCATATTTATGCATATTTATACATATTTTTATATATTTATACATATTTATAAATATTTGTACACATTTAGAAAAATTTAGATTTATTTATATATTTATACACTTATACATTTTAATAAATAATTTTCACAATTTTATACACATTTATTCACATTTATATACAATTACACACATTTATAGAATTTTATACACTTTTATACATTTATACATTTAAACACTTTTATATATTTATTCACTTTTATATTCAATTATACACATTAATACACTTTTATACATTTAAACACTTTTATACACTTTTATACATTTCAATAAATATTTATACAAATTTATACACATTTATATACATTTATACATATATAAACTTATTTATACACTTTTATACATTTTAATTAATATTTATACAAATTTATACACATTTATTCACATTTATATACAATTATACATATTTCTAAATATTTATAGATATTTATATAGGTTTAATCATATTTTAATGTATTTATATACATTTATAGATATTTACACATATTTATACATATTTTTTTTTAATATATTTATACATATTTATAAATATTTAAACCATAAACAGAGTAGTAAACAACGGTTATATAGTCACAAGAGTTAAATAGAGAAACTAAAAGGTCTAGAGAGGCCAACCAACGAAACTAGCCAAAAAAATCAAGCATAAAAATAAACAAAATTCTACTTGGGGTTATTACCCCCTCCACTAAGCAACAACTTAAACAATCTTTTGCAAGGAATTGGAAGAGTTTCCCATCATTCTGATCCTATTTATACATATTGTTATATTTATACACATTTAAAAATATTTATACACATTTAAAAATATTTATAAACATTTAAAAATATTTATATAAATTTATACACATTTATATACATCGATACAGATTTATAAATATTTATATACATTTATACAAAATCATATAAATATTCATAAATATTTACACATTTATACACATTTATAAATAATTATACATGTTAATAAATATTCGAACAACACCTCAGATAATAGTATTGGTATAACTAGCCATGAATTTCGAACAACACCTCAGATAATAGTATTGGTATAACTAATAATCTTTTACTCGATCTCCTTAGCCATAGAATAATAAAATAGTGCTTAAAGTTAATAGCTATAATTGTCATAGAATGGCTCAATAGCACACTTATAATTATCAGCTATAATAATTTTAATAGCTTTCGGAATAACTAGTAACATTCACAGCATAGCTTTACTAATGCTCTGTATTGAGGTAGATTATTATTAAAAATCTAATATACCAATTATTCATGCTCTAATCTCTCGTATCAATTTACAATAATCATTGGCTTGCATCATGGCTAAGCTACCCCTCCTTTATTAGAGTCATGATTACAACATTATCTATATTGGAAACTCAGTCGAAGGATGAAGTAAGGACTAACTACAATGAACTATCTGCAATCATATATCAACACATTTGGGCCTTATCATAACCACCACAACCTAGAAATAGCCTGTGATGGTAATGATAAAAATATTTTTGCAATTACAACCATTATGGCAAATGGAGATCTAAATCTTTGAAGACTGCATATACTCTATCCATTATTTTTTATTAGGGATGTATACCTCACAGGAAACAACTAATCTTCCATTAGAAATATCAGGATAAGTAAGGGTAATCATTAATGGAAATTATGTCAGGAGATGTTATTACCTTGGCTTTAGTTACTCTCTACAATTCTAGTTGTAGACAGCTACACTTCAGTGTGAAGAATCTGGTCTTTTTTAGAAAGATCGGTTTGGATTTCTTTTATACATAAACTTTTGGCAAACTTTTACCCAAAAACAAAGCATGGAAACTAAATTACTCACTTTTTACACCAAGAGTGATAGGGCTATGGCGTTTAGAGGATCCATCTTTCTAGAAAGATGGAATCAGCTATTGAATCCTTTACCAGACTCAACTAGGAGGGCAATTGAGAAATCTATAGGTGACCAGTATTTCAACAACTACTTCACCTACAGAACAAATGGTGAAATAATAGGGTAGTTTATTGCTTTGTTTACCTTTGCAGGAAGGAGGAAAGAAGATATCATCAACATAGCAAAAGAGATCTTTATAGAAGATCACTTGGGCGGACTGGAAAACATGGTTCATTATATAGATCACAACCTCACCTTTCCTCATCCGGAACTAACCATGGAAACAAGCATAGAAGAACCGGACAGGATTCCACAGTCGAAAAGAATAGCACTAATGTCCTTCAAGGACGAGGAATGCTTTGACAAACACTAGCCTGTCATGGCTAGAAACATTGACTATCTATTTAGAGAAGTTTTGGAAGAAGAAATGGAATCAAAATGGCTTTTAGACTACTGGACGGATGAAGGATTTGATATCCCTGATTACCTCAACAACACCACACCTTCAAACCTGCATATCATGGCACCAGAGGTGCCTAGATGCACCAAGAGAAATAACAAAGGCAAGGAAGAGATAGAGTGCATAGTGGTGATGATCAAAGAAAATAATGCATGGAAATGTACAGCAGTGCAAAAGAATACTGAGGAATAGGAATTGCAGGCTGATTTATAAGTTGATGTTTTCATAGATGTACATATGCTATACTTTTGGTTTCCTAGCTAAATATTATAGTGAGACTGGATACTTATTAGAGATATGTTGTATATTACAGTCGGTGTGCCACTTTGGTAATTTGTAAATAACCTATAATGATGTACATATTTGGTGTGATGGATTATGTAATGTGAATATAGACTTTAATATCTCTATGCTATCTTCCTTGAAGTTTTTTTAACAAGGCAAGTAGTTGATTCTTGCATTAATACTGGGACACCATAGGTAACCTCGAGATAGCATAATCAGATTTCAAATAATAAAATCCTGGAGCATTCCATAAAAGCATTGTCCTGGAAGATTTAATTAAGTTTCTAGGATGGTCTCTGCTTTCCTTTTTTGTATCCATTAATTGGAATATGGTTGGTACAGAAGAGAAACTTCAACTTATCTTTGCAGTGGCAAATGGTATAAGTTAGTTTGTATAAATGGAGTTTTGATGATTCTCAAATACCCTTGTGACATCAGTATAGAAATCTGAAGCGCCTAGATCATATCTGGGTGACAACTTATTAATAAGCAGAGCAATCTATAGCTTATATATATAGATTGCTCTGTTTATTAGGTTAAGATATTGGGTACGTACTGAAGCTACCCTTAATCTAGAAGAGGCCTGCATTTAAATTATGGTCTTCTTGAGAGGATTAACTAGGGATAGTAGATTTATGCAGGAGGCTTGGATAATATTATCTTCTTAGCTTGTTATAATAGGGATTTAGATCTAGACATGTAAATGTTTATCTAATAGTTGTGGCAGTTACATATACTCTTAGATATATAAATATATTTGTAAATATATACCTACAGGTATATTTATATATCTACTCTTGTAGCCATGAGTATTATTGTTTTTCAATGAATGCATTCAGGTTTCTCAGATCACCTTATCTCTTAAATAGACATACTCTATGACTTTATATGTATATTCATATATATATATATATATATATATACAAATATATATACATATACAAATTCAGAATTGTGTTTCCAAATGTTTCATCTTGTAAAATCAAAATTTATAAGTAGACAATTTGTCTTGCATATTCTCTCAATATTGTCTACCTCCAGACCCCCTCTTACCCAGGCAGAGTGTATATGATAATTATAAGGGAACTGTTTGTTCCCTTTTAATTAAACCTATTATTCTGAATATTTATCTACGCTGGGTAGTAAATGGGAGTAAATTCATAAAGGCTCAAAATTTATTGAGGAAATATGAGTTTATCTTAAAATTACTGATATAAGCTTAAATGGATTAATTTATGCTTTTTTAGGATAATATGGATAAGATTAATGCTGGTCTTTGATAGTAGCTATGGTAAAGTTATAGATAGATTTCTATAATAAAAGGTAGTGGATTTTACAGAATAATTGCATCTCATTCTTATGTTCTCGCTAGCTATCATACTAATGAAATCAAATTGGGATGGTTATTTATATCCTTATACTCTAACATAGATATCAAAACTGCTTATCAACTGGAGGAAGGTAACATTGCTAAGCATGATGATTTTATTTTATAATACATTGATGATATTTTAACAAGTGGATTTGGAAGAATTATGTCTTACTTTTCAGGAGGATATTGTTGATATGGCACCAAGTGAAATCTCTCACTGAAGGTTTTGGATCAGTTGCGGATATCTTAAATTTTTAATGCAAAAAGTTGTATAAACATGTAATTTTAATGTAATTATATCATGATAATTTCAGAATCAGTGGGTATGCCCATTGTGACTATGTACTATGAACAAATCTCGATAGATATCGAGTCGTGGGTATGCCCACGTATAATCTGTATTAAGAACATGACTTAACATCCCAGGCAAGGCTGGAGGTTTTCTCGGCCCCGCTCTTTCCTACCAGCGCCTGCATTGAGCGGGGTTATTTTGTAAAAATTAATTATTTTAATATTAATAAAATCAAGGGCCTCAGCCTTTTACCGAAAAT
>MU217279.1:325774-337091 GCA_018584345.1 Thuja plicata | reverse complement strand
CTAAATGCTAGGAGAGACATTTTTCACTTGTGAAGCATCAAGAATGTTCTGGCGCATGTCAAACCAAAGTGTTCCCAAGATGCACTAAGCCAAATTGGGCAGAAATTTTTGGAGAGCCATATCTCAAACCTCGTGAGAGATATCAGAGATCCGTGAAGTGCACAAGGACCATATTTGGAAGGCCTAAAATAATTTAGCTTAGTTCTAGGAGATTCCACTCAGATTCCATTTGGCGACCCAATCTCAGTTGGTGCAAAAAGTTTCATTGTTGCTCAATTGAAAGATTTTCAATGGTGCATCTTTCAAACCATTCCTTGTGGGAACAAACCGTCAGCTCCATCAGCTCCAGTTGGCCGGGTAAATACTATTTGGATTAATGGGAAGTATGTACCGAGAGGGGAGGGGTGAATTAGTACCTCTAAAAATTTTTGTATCCTTTAGTCAATTAACTTTTGTGATCTATTGTATATCCATTCAATCTGATTTATACTATCTTGATGTGAGTTATATCAAATCATAACATTAACATACATGTGAACATTCATAGAAACATTCATGAAAGTAATTTGACACATAACACAAGATATGATATCGCAAAAAACTCTTGTTAGGAAGTAAAAACTGCTGTGGGGATGACACCCACAAAATCTTCACTATCTGCGGATTGGAAGGGGTCGGTTAAGGCTTACAATTTGATCACTCTTGATGATCTACCCTGTTAAGAGTATCAATGGAGACCTGTTAAATTCTACTCTATTAAGAGCTTTAGCAATACTGTTGAGTGTGAACTTGGTTAAGAGATTTTTTGTTGGACTGTTAAATCCGCCTTCCTTGAAAGGATTTTTACACTTTGCTCCACTTGTTAGAATGATAAAAAATTACAAATTGACCTAGTAAATGCAATCTCCTATTGCTGATACAGATCCAATTTAGTTTACATGAAAAATATTATCACCTAATTGTGATTGATTAATACCTTTGATTATTTGTATGCTCTGTTCTTGGTTCTTGCTAACAAAATTCACCTTTTGTTGTTCTTATTCTTGAAACTCTTAATCTGATCCATAGATGTGCTCGTTGGATTCATTCATCTTCTCTTCTCTTGTTTCATCCATGATAATGAATGATTGCATCATTTATTTATAGATGGATTGACTTCATTAAGTTTTGAGAATTTAACAATGTTAACTCTAAGATCAGGTTTACAACTTGTACCTAGATCTCCTAGTCTATGTGTTTTAAATCAGTTAGACTGATTAAATCACTTACATACATGTATCTTGTCCCTAAAGAAATGAATTTAAAAAAAAATAAAAATCCTGTAAATAGAATAAGCTTACTTTATCTGACGTGGAAGTCAGATCCACCTTTTGCGGGCTGCAACTGACTTTTGGTTCTATCTATCGGTCATGCTTGACTATCCTTCAGTTTTGTTCTGTCAGTTGCACTTTAACTATCTTGTCGGTGTGCACTGTATCTTGCATGTCGGGTTCCTCTATCAGGTTCCTCTTTATCTTTCAGATTTTCAATTTTGGTTTACACACTAAGTTGTGTCGTCGATCTTCTTTGCACTTAGTCATCTTCAGTGATCTCTTATATCTGATATTTGGTTTTCTCTTGTCCTATCTTTCGGTGTATACTTACTAAAAGTGTTGTTTTCATACTAATAGAAAATTAATGTCATCAATCTCCCCCTTTGACATTAGTATCAAAAAGTGATATGTGCAAAATACTAACAAAATGTTAAGTATATACACCATATATGATCCTTAGTCATTTAATAGCTCCTCCTATGTATATGCCGGTATATATTTACATATGATATATTTTCCTTCTACATATCATTTTCCCATATAATTATACCATATACATATCATATTTACCATTTTCCTATTTGAATGAATGAATGTACATATCATTATTTTCCCCCTTTTTTGATATTAAGGGAAAAGGTAATTACCTTAGAGCTTATCAAAAATATGGGAGTGTGAAGAATTCATGTCTTCCATCATTTTCTCCCATTTTTATTTTAGGTTCTCCATATCCATGTGCTCAAGTGTTATCTTTGAGTGCATGTCATAGATGTTGTCTACTACAGACATCTCGGGATTTTCTATCAGTTGCCTTGCTGAACTGATGTGTTGTTGGAGTAGTGTAAGGTTTGGTAGAAGTTGATCTTGGAGCTTAGTTACTTCTTCCCTAAAGTGTGTCTCTACTTCCAATGGCTCCTTCCTTAACCATTTTATCTCTATTATCTTTGCATAATGCAATTTAACTGCATTGTCTCCATCAGTGGTTAGGCTACTGGCAGTGTTTGCTAGATTTGTATCCAGCTTTGCAATGTTGTCACTATTCTCTTTAGTGAACTTTTCTATTGTGCTCAATTTTTGAATCAAGGTTATAGCTTCAGATATGATTGGGTCTAATTCAGTGATGAATTATGATAGATTTAAATTATTTACCACCACTTCTTGGCTGATGTTCTCAATAAGATTTTGTTGGTACTTCATTTATGCTCTCTCCTCTATTTCCTTCTCAGCATCAATATTCTAAGTTTTTATTACTTTGGTTAGAGTAGCTAATTGATCAAGTACTGGTTTGTTTTGATAAATATCAACATCAAGTACAATCTATTGTAAGATGTCCCTAGTTGTCTCCAGTGCCATGGAGTCCCTATGTTGTTTCTTCAACTTCTCTTGTAATGCCTTCCTTTGGCATATTTCTCCATATTCTTGTAGTGCTTCAAAGTCAAGTGTAGATGGGTCACACTTTGGTATTTCAATAAGTTCATCCAATGTGACTTCCATCTTATTCTTCTTTGATTTCTTCTTCTTCTTTTGTGAATCACTAGAATGTAACACCATTGCCAATTTCACAGCTTTCTCTGTTGTTCTTGATGAAGTGACCTATTGTGCTTCTTTCTTCTTCTTGGCATCGGTTTCAACTTGTCGGGTGTCTGTAGACATCTCCACATTCACCTTCACATCATCGATAGTACACTTGTCAATTTCCTTAGGAGTACCATCTTTAGGTTTGTCTCCTTCATCGATGTCCTTTGCTTCATCAGTCTTTGTTTCTGCATTCTTGTCTTGTGTATCTCCATCCTTTTCTTTATCTCCTCCAATAACCTTATCAGTGTCGGTTACATCTTGAGTAGCTCTGATGTCTTGCTAACCATCGGTGTCATCTTTGTTTGCCTCTTCCCCTGCATCTTTGGGAGTATCCTTTTCAGGTGATTTTCTTTATTCTTGCATGGTATTGATATCTTGTATCAATATTGGCATGTTGCCTAGAATATTTACTTGTGCAGTGTCAATTGTTGTGTCTTTCTCATCCGTTGTGTCTTTTGTAATAGTGACATCTTCATCTTTATTCACTTCCTCTGCTGGGTCATCGGTAATGTCAATGACATTAGTATCCACATTAGTGTCTGGCCATGATTCATCTGCAACATCTATAGTCTTGTTTCTGGTTGTATCATCTTCTTCTTTGTCTAACTCAATAGATGTTTCATCTTGAGTTGCCTTCTCAACATCGTGTTGTTGAAGGTCTTTGTCGGAGCTTACCTCCTCATTAGGTCTATTCATTATCTTACACCATTTCTTTTGGCTATCTTGCTCAAGCTCTATAAGCTTTCCTTCAAGAAATTTTTATGCTCTTATCTTTGGTGAGAACTCCATTTTGTACTTTTCCATCATTTCATCTATTTCTACCTTCTTTGATTCAGGTGGCATGAGAGTAACAAGTACTCTAAAGTCTCTTATCTCTTTTTCATTTTTCAAGGCAAATGTCCATCTGGAGTAAAGTCTGTCTAATAATTCTCTTGGTACATGATTTCCTTCAAACTGAACTGGTACATATTTAAACTTGTACATTTTTTCTATGATGAGATCCTCTATTTTATTCTGATCTTCAGGATCTAATTTTAGCCATCTTCTTATCTTTGAATCTGTATTAGATCTAGAATTTGTAATATATTTGCATGTTTCATAAATAGATTCAGGAGCTTGTACCTTGACACTTTCTACCTCTGCAGCTTCATCCTACTCTGTATCTTCTATATCCTCTCGGGTTCTGAAGAATTTTCTTCCCTTTTTTTTTTTCCTTCTCTTTGGTGTAGAAAATTTCCTCTTGTATGTCCTGACCTTTCCTTTCTTTAAATGTGAAGGACTAGAATCCTTTGATGTTTGGCTTCTTTTCCTAGAAGCAGTTGTTGTCCTTGGTTTCTTAGTTGGTGGAGTAGGTGGTGAATCTGACTCTATTTCCTCGAAGTCATCCTTTCCTTCATATTTACCGACAGATAATTGTTCTTCGGTTTCTTCCTCCTGTTCAA
The DNA here is from genome assembly GCA_018584345.1 of Thuja plicata. Classification (NCBI taxonomy): domain Eukaryota; kingdom Viridiplantae; phylum Streptophyta; class Pinopsida; order Cupressales; family Cupressaceae; genus Thuja; species Thuja plicata. The sequence continues at coordinate 332,758 of MU217279.1, read as the reverse complement.
CTTCTTCATCTTGCTCAGCTTTTTCCTCAGTTGTTGATAGAATCTTCTTGAGATTCTTTACCATTTTGTCCTATTTCTTGACTATTTTCTTAACAACCAAGCCATATTTTATTCTTGTCTTGGCCTCTTCATATGTTCCAAATTTTGGTTGTTTTGTATCCAATGGTTCATTGATCAAGGGATCAATTGCCTTAGTTTCCATATCAATGTTGATTTCATACTCTAATGGTTGTAACCATGTTGTCCTTGGTACAATAGGTTTGATGTATGTATTGTCTGTATCAACCATGAAGCATATCTCATCCTTATACTTTTCAATCAGTTGCTTGGGGATTCTTGCCCTCTTTTACATTTAGTCTTTGAATACATTGAAGTATTCATCCATGACTATCTCAAAGTTTTCTCCCAGTGTGGCTATGTGCTCACTGATTTGCATGGTGACTGGTTTGGTGTTGTCCCATTTCACATATCCTATTGATGGGAATGTTTCTTGAAAATAGAAGAAGATGCACATTATGAGTGAGCCAAACGTACATGTGTTTGACTTTGCACTCTTGATTGTCTTCAAGTTGTCTTTTAACTGATTCAGGAGTAGTTTGGATAAGTCTAATTGTGTTCCCTTCTTCACAATTTTGTAGGTTGTGTCTACTACACCTAATGATATGTTGTTCAATCTACTTTCTTGGAATAATTTGTAGCCTAAAATGCATACACCAAATTTGATCTCATCATCGGTTATTGTGGTAACTTTTAGTCCTCTACCATCTCATTTGGCTCTTGTCATCTTTTTGGTCTCAGCCTTTGACAGATGCTTGAGTGCCTTTACTTTCTCTATTATGGGGTAACCGGTGACCGCATGGATAACATCTCAGGTTATCACCTTCGGTTCATCAAGCCATAGATTATTGTTATGTATTTGGCTCAATACTAACCAAATTCATTCGATTTCAAAGTCCTTCGAGAACATTAGGGCATTGGTGAGTCCTTTCACTTCAATGTCCTTGTGTTTGTCTTTCAATGTTCCATCCTTGTTGCACATCTTCTTATAACCTTTTTCAACCTCTGAAGTTCCTATCTCTGCAATCTTGCAGTGTATGAAAGATCGAACATCTCCCATGATTAAAACCCTAGCTGGTATGCGTGAAAATGCTCTAGCATCATTGGTTTGCGAGGAAACCTTAGGATGGATCTTGTAGTTAGGTTCCTCACATGCCAAATTATTGATGAGTTTGAACTCATCCTTCTTTGAATTTTTGGATTTCACGGTTCTTGATGTCGAGGCCATTTTTAGAAATTTAAGGCTTCTTGTGAAATGTGTGAAAATAGAGTTGTCAGTTCTATAGAACTTACTATTTGTGCTTGCAAATATTCATGATCTTCTTAGGAGTGATGTTTGTCAAGTCGCGATCACTCTGTGACTTAGTTGCTTTCTTCTTGAAAATTTCCTTTGGTCACTCTACTTTGGTTGTCATGAAAAATGAGTTGTCACGTTGCCCTATTTATAGTTGTTTCCCTAAAACGCATGCCATAAATTCTTACCAACTCCTTGGTGTATGAAGATAGAGTTCGTCAGTGAAGACTTCACTTGCCTTTGGTGACAATCATAACATTGCAGAGAAATATTTATTCCATTTGATTTTACTGATGAGTTTCAATGTTGTAGACAACTTGTTCACTTGCTTGTTTATTGACATAGCTTGGTTTATACTTTGCAACTTTTCTTTTAACCAATGCTTCTCGGTAAGTGTAGGCAGTTTCATCTTTGAGTGTATATCGACAGGTTTCGGTATGAATACCCGATAGCATAGTTATCATAGATTTTAACAAGTAATACCATAATGCATCTTTTCTTATGCTAATTTGGCATTATATCAATATATATCATGGAACTGATGTGAAATAATAACTTGGGTAATGCAGTTCCATACTTGTTTTTCTTAGGTGGGGGTGGTGATGTCACTAGATCCATTGGATGGGGTGTCACCATTTGCAATGCTTGGTCCAGCTTCATCATTGTTTGAATATTTTCTCCACATTTTGTCCCTTGCTCTCCGGATATCTTCAATGGTGTTTCCATTGGGATATGTTCTTGTCTCTGTCATTTGGTCTCTGCAGTCTTTCTTGAGATGACCAACTTTATGAGAGTGTAAGAATGTCATTCTGGGGTTAGTCCAACCTCTAGAATTTCTAGTCCACTGTCTCATACAGTTTGTAGCAATGTGACCATATCTTCCACATGTTGTACAATTTTTCCAAGTATTATAATCCCATACATACTGATTACTAACTCTTTTTGGTTGATAGGGAGTTTCTTGACCTTTAGGCTTTCATGCTTGTCTTTTCTTTTTCCAGCATTCAAGAGTTGTGTGCCCATTCATTTTGCATGTAGGACAGTATTTGTCCATGTAGGTTTCCTTCTTTGATTGTTTCATCTTAGACTTACATTCATATGCTTTATGTCCTTTCTTATTACATTTATAACATAATCCTATGAAAGAAGATGTAGATTTAGGAATACCTTTCATTTTGCCTCTGCATACATTTGATGTATGGCCTTGCTTTCCATAGTGATTGCATGCTAGCTTTCTTAGTCTTGGATTTTCATAGACAATCTTTGGATCAGTTTAATTTGATGATTCTCCATTCTCGATAAAACCTAGAGTGTTGATGTTGTTGACTCTTCATTTTCCTTCAAGAAAATCATCCATTCTTTTATTGCTTTCTTCAGCTTTCTTGATAATTTCATTATGTTGTTGCTGAATTCTTATTTCATGTTTCAAATTTTCATTCTCATCCCTCAAGTAACCGATAGCTTCTATTCTTTCAATGAGTTCAACATTTATTCTATTTTCTTCTTGACTCATAAGAATAATCTGATTTGTAATCTCATGGTGATGCTCTGTAAGTCTTTGTATTTCAGACTCTTTTTCTTGTAGCTTTTCTGTTATCTTTCTTCTATCATCAATAGCTAGTGTTCTTTCTTTCTCAGCTTGTCTATCATTGTTCATGACATCAATTATCCTTACCATCTATGTCTCTTGACCGATTTGTAGAGATTTAACTTGTCTAGCCAGATGTAGATTGATTTCAACTAGGCTTGTGATGCTTTCTTCTGATGTATCTGATGCTTTTCTTGTAGTTGATCCTGAAGACTCAAAGAAATCTGGAATCTCTTCCTCATGATAATCTGTCTCATTACAGCGAGATGTCATATTCTTTCTTTCATCTAGCAACTGTCTCATATTAATTCTAGCTTCTTTATATTGTTCATAGAACATCTGAATTTCAAGCTTCTTATTCTCAATATTTTTATCAAGTTTGTACTTCTCCATTGTATGATGTTTTCTCTTAAGCCTTTAATCTTTTCAAGAAGAGACTTAGCTCTGATACCAATTGTGGGGATTGATGGGAATTATGTACTGAGAGGGGAGGGGTGAATTAGTACCTCTAAAACTTTTTGTATCCTTTATTCAATTAACCTTTTTAATCAATTGTATATCCATTCAATCTAATTTATACTATCTTGATGTGAGTTATATCAAATCATAACATTAACATACATGTGAACATTCATAGAAACATTTATGAAAGTAATTTGACACATAACACAAGATATGATATCGCAGAAAACTCTTGTTAGGAAGTAAAAACTGTGGTGGGGATGGCACCCAAAAAATCTTCACTATCTGCAGATTGGAAGGGGATGGTTAAGGCTTACAATTTGATCACTTTTGATTATCTAACCTATTAAGAGTATCGGTGGAGACCTGTTAAATTATACTTTGTTAAGAGCTTTAGCAACACTATTGAGTGTGCACTCGGTTAAGAGATTTGTTGTTGGACTGTTAAATCCACCTTCCTTGAAAGGATTTTTACACTTTTTTCCACTTGTTAGAATGATAGAAAATTAAAAATTGACCTGGTAAATGCATTCTCCTATTTCTGATACAGATCCAATTTATTTTACATGAAAAATATTATCACCTAATTGTGATTGATTAATACCTGTGATTATCGGTATGCTCTGTTCTTGGTTCCTTCTAACCAAATTCACCTTTTGTTGTTCTTGTTCTTGAAACTCTCAATATGATCCATAGATGTGCTCGTTAGCTCCATTCATCTTTTCCTCTCTTGTTTCATCAATGATAATGAATGATTGCATCATCTATTTATAGATGGATTGACTTCATTAAGTTTCAATAAAAATAATGTTAACTCTAAGATCAGGTTTACAACTTGTATCTAGATCTCCTATTCTATGTGTTTTAAATCAGTTAGACTAATTAAAGAACCGACATTCATGTATCTTGTCCCTAAAGAAATGGATTTAAAAAAAAAAAATCCTATAAATAGAATAAGCTTGCTTTATTTGAGGTGGAAGTCAGATCCACTTTTTGCGGGCTGCAACTAAATTTTGGTTCTGTCTGTCGGTCATGCTTTACTGTTATTTGGTTTTGTTATGTCAGTTGCACTTTAACTGTCTTTTTGGTCTGCACTGTATCCTACATGTCGGGTTCCTTTGTTGGGTTCCTCTTTATCTTTCTGATTTGCAATTTCAGTTTATACACTAAGTTGTGTCGTTGGTCTTCTTTGCACTTAGTCATCATCGGTGATCTCTTGTAACTGATATTCAGTTTTCTCTTGTCCTATCTTTTAGTGTATGCTTACCGAAAGTGTTTTTTGCATACTAATGGCAAATTAATGTCATCAAAATGCTAGGGGAGACCTTTTTTTGCTTGTGAAGCATCAAGAATGTTTCGGCGCATGTCAAACCAAAGTTTGATTGTGTGGTCTATCCAACCACAAGAACTGGTCATGAACATGAATAAGCACATATCTGATCCAGTCAAGTTTGAAATCGTTGGGTAGGTTGACTATATAGGAAAAACCCTTGTCTTCCAAATGCTTATGTTCAACCTTCAATCTAGAATTATTTCACAATTTAGTATAGGTATTAAATATTGCACTTGAACCAATATGTTCAATCTTACAATGGATAAAATAACTTATATCCTTAGTCAATAACACACCATGGGGTATCAAAGACAAAGCACATGTGGGATCATTCTTTTCCGCCTTTAAAAAATGTAATTTAAATAATGGCCTCTAGTTGTTAGTAACTTTAACCAATACAGGAGTGGCCATGATGATTTGCTTCACGAAACAAAGAAAAAAACCTTTGTAACAAATAAATACCGATTCATTGGTCAATATGGGTTCTTCTAACACTTCTTGAAATTCTTGCACAAAATGACAACTTCAAATCGTCAATTACTTCTAAGCACCTTGGAATCACTCACAAGTGCTCTTTTTATCTCATAGAATGTATTGTGACAAATGAACTAACTCTCACTCAATTGTTCAACCATCTCTTTTCTCTTAGCCCGAGAAATATTCAACTACTCCTTGAGTTTCTCAATCATATCTTCAGCCTCTACAAGTTTCCTTCTATAAAAATCCATGTATTCCTTAAGGAGCTCTCCCAATCTATTAGGCTTCTTCAACGAAACTAGCCTTTGATACCAATTATTATTATATAGAGGCACTAGAGGAGGGGGGTGAATCAATGTAAACAAGTAATGAACCAATTAAACCAATAATTGGATAATACTTTTACATAAATTTCATGCAATTAAACATGTAAGTGTAACGATGCAATAGAAGTAAAACAATTCAAACATCCACAAAGAATAACACATAACACCATAATTTTAATTGTAGATTATGCCTATTACTTTAGTTTGACAAAAGATTTTCAAGGTAGTTTATTTGGAAAATATTAGGTCTATTACACATGACAACACATGACGAAGATATAAGATGGAAAAGAACATACATACAACCCATGAAAAAGATGTAGTATGAAAATTATACATACATACAACGCATGGAAAAGATATAATATGAAAATGAACATACATACATAAATACAATGTATGACAAAGACATAATATGGAAATAATACATATATACAACACATGCCAAAGATATAATATGGAAATGATACATAAATAGAACACATGACAAAGATAAAAAAAAATTAGAAATGAACATGTTGATATAAATATATGAAATAGTTTTGTACAAAATGTGGCACATGCCATCTCAAAAAATTTACAAAATCATCATATCTAGATACAATGTGGTATACACCATCTCAAAATGTGTCATATGGCATCTCAAAATAAGCACTTCAACTACAAATGTTTCTAGGACATCCTATTCTACTGGTGGATCATCAAAGTGAAGTCTCTTCACAATACTCTTTGGCTCTCATGGATCCTACATTCAAACACAAAAGTGAAACCCCAAGTTAGATTACTTAATTTTTATCATTTCTACAAATCATAAATAAAAATTCAGAATCATAGTAAACAATTGTATCATCTTAAAATGGAAGCACTTCCATTTTGATAGGCTTAGCACCCTCATTTAGTATGGTTGGCATATTAGATTTGCATTTGTGCTTGATTATAAATGTGTAGATGAAATTAGGGTTAGGATCTTGTGGATTCTCCTAGATTTCTCTCTCCATGGCTCTACTCTCTAGGTAGGACCTATGTATTGGTCCTCTTGGGCCTCATCCTACTCTCTCTCTGGGCCTCTAGGCCTTCTTAAACACTCTAGCACATTCCCCTACCTTTCTAGGTCCCCGACTAATCTGGAAACCTTTCTGCAACTTTCTGGTGACCTACCCGAAACCTCAAGTCAGGGTCGAGGTCACCCCTAACCTAGGTTAGGGATGAGGTCAACATAGACCTTTGCCAGGTATTGGTCCCCGCTTTCAAATCTGAAGCTTATATGGGCCCGGAACTTAAAATAGGTCCCCGGGTTAGGATGCAGAAGTGTTTTCTCCAATATTTGAATTAATATGTTTTCTCCTTAGTTGGAAAATGTGATTGGACCATGATTCAAGGTGAAATCTGAATTTGGAACCCTTGCATTTCCCTAGGAGGCCTATGTTGAGATCTCTATATAAACACT
>MU217279.1:303757-314194 GCA_018584345.1 Thuja plicata | reverse complement strand
TGGGGTAGCAATTACGGATTGTGAGTTGATAGGAATACTTTAGCCTTGGGGGCTTGGTATGCTTTCTTTGTCATATTCAAATCTATGCATTACTTTCTCATTTCCATGTTATGTTAGGATTGTTAATGTAGAAGATTAGATCTTGATATTGCATGTTTAAAAGCTATTTTCAAGCAATCAATACACACACACTACATTCTATATTCAGATATTCATGGAGGTGGAGATCACAAAAATGGGGGTTTGACTAAGGCAAAACTCTATATAGCCACCCCAAAATCCCTCTTTTCAGATATTTGAAAGTGCTATTTTTAGGAGTTACAGGTGAAGGACAGCAGATCTGAGACCAGATTTGGATACCCTTTTCAGCAAACTTTCGAGATCTGCAAACAGATTTTCTGTCGACACTACGTAGGTCAGGGTTGACATTATTGGGTCAGGGGTGACATTTGTGGGTCAAGGTTGATGTTTTTCATAAGATGACATCAGAACGGAAAAATATTTCTGGGTTTTGTTCGTCTCTACATTCTGGTTTTGGATCAACTGTCAGATTTTCTAGAAACTCAATACAAACCTCAAAAAATGAGTATTTCCAGATCTACTATGTTATGAGGTAGGTATCTTGTCCATTTATTTCTTACATGTTCCTCAAGCTATTTTATCATAATAATTAAGTGTAAGAAAACATAAATTTGGCCTTAGGATCTCGCTTTACCACATTACACAAATCTTATTTAGGAAATCCTTCTTGTGCCAAATTTTATACCTTACAACAATAATAAATAATTATTATTTTTTAAATTGAACTCTCATGTACCTCGCCTCTCTATCTCCTCATGCAGTCAAGAGACCTAATATATGTCCTTGGTAGCAAAGGGAAAATGCCACCAATGTCGACTCTGACTTGTATATGTTTGCGAACATGAGATTGATCTATGACTGATACTATTTAAAGTTAAATCCTTGGTAGCAAATATATGTTTACAAAATCACCGAATTAACATTAAAACTTACGTGTGTTGAAATTTCTTCAGGAAATGTCAGTACAGTCATCAGCAATACAAACCCTTGGTGTTGTACCTCCCTCAAACTAGAGGTGACCTACAAAAGTCAAACAGATACTTCATGCTATCATGACTTGATCATATTATATATACTTGATAGTAAAATACACACAAATAAATTTAAAAACATATGTACCATGGGGCTATCACTGCGAATTGAGATGCTTGTGACTCTATCATGGAAAACCAGTCTCACGACATCATCTAACACTACCCTCTGTCAAATAAACAATGTAAATTAAAAATAAGTACACACAAGTGACAAGTATACGTGTATGCATAAAAAATCTAAAATACTTAATTAACTTCCCCTTGTCAATGCCAGATGCCTAAACCCCCTCACATTGCCCCCTAGTAGCAACTGGTGAAACCTGCATTAGTATGTAATAAGATGATCATAAAAATTAGAAAACACATGTATAAACTATTATAATAAAAGGAACCAATGAATACATTAAAACGTATGTACCGTGGAAGTGTCAAGGCCAAATGAAATAATAAAAAACATGGGCCCCTCCACCGGTGCCATCTCCTCCTTTGTCATAAACTGAACATAAATGGAACACATACAAAACATAAGTCGGCAATCAATATAAGCAAATTCTATTAAAAATATGAATGTTTAAAATTAAATACAATGAAACAAGTTAATTGTTTACTCTTACTAGAACAGTAGGATTCCATGGCTTTGTATACCCCTGGTGCACATCTCCATGGGGTACTTTAGTTCCTGTAGTGTGTTGTGTAGTATCATCCACCTCAAAGACGTGGTTATATACATCACTATCATTCAGGGGACCCAAGCACATATTCTTGCACATAATGCAAGTATGGGGCACACAAACATGTGAGCTTGTGGAGGATGTGGAAGGGCCAAAAGCATCATAATGATGAGGCAAAAATTTTGCACTCTGCCTAACTAGTAGATCACTCAAGGTGTGAATGGCTTGAATAGTTTGTAAACCAACCTCAACAATTATATCAAGATGTTGCACTATAGGAGGTGGTGAAATCTCGAGAGGGGGGACATATGTACGGGATTTCACCCATTGTTGCCATGGCCTGTCCTGAGGAGCGCCTAAGCCTACACCCTAGTTCAGTCTCATGCTCCAATAATTTACCTTGTGACCGAGCACAAATTCAGCATACAATTTTCTTATAAAATAGAATGGGACATCCAAATTTCTGTGGGGTGGTCTATCAAAAATCATCCACCAACGATCCCAAAAGTTGTCACGTATTGCATCATTTGTGCACCATTTAATTTACAACTTGGTATTTTTAGGGTCCACTTTTAAACTAGTTTTGGGATCCACAAAAAGGTTACATATGTAAAGTTTTGTTATATTTAGGTCCATAACTTGATTATAGTCAAGCCCCTCGTCAAACTGGGTGTGCATGGAATCACACCAAAGAAGTGCAACATTATGTTGCTCTGTGAGTTTCTCCATGCTTTCAATAATGGAGTTCAATGTGGAAAACATGGGGCACAATGTGGGGATATTGACATATGTGGTATGATATCCTCTAAGCTGATTTAGATTGTCTCCTATGAGATCCTCTAATGGTTAAGAGTTTGAGACTGGTTGGTCTTCTGAAGGCGGGGGATTATTTTGAGGTGGTTCTGGATTGTTTGCGGACTCATTAGGAGGTTTTTATGATTGGTTTGAATCCATGTCTGATTAAAATGAAAACCAAAATAGACAATTATAATCAATTTTTTAAAAACAATAAAGATATCATTTCAACCCTAGTTTTTATTAAAAAAAATACAAATTTCAATTCAAAAACCAAAAACAACAATAAAAACTTACAAATTTAAATTACATGCTCAATTTGGAGGCAAATTGTTAACTGTAGAAAATCAGATATATGATTATCTTCAGATATACAAAATTGTTTGGTTGTGTAATGGGTAAAATTTGGCTCATAAAGGATTGTTTAAATAAGATTTTGCATAAATGAGATGAGAGAGAAATCCTAAGGCCAAATTTAGTTTCTTACACTTAATTATTATGATAAAAAGGATTGAAAGGAGCATGTAAAGAATAGTGGAATAGATACCTACCTCATATCATAGAATATCTAGAAAAATTAATTTTCTGAGGTCTGTATTGAGTTTCTAGAAGATCTGACAATTGATCCCAAACTAGAACGCAGAGACGAACAAAACCCAGAAATCTTTTTCCGTTCTAATGTCGTCTTATGAAAAAGGTTGACCTTGACCCACAAATGTCACCCCTAACCCAATAATTTCCACCCTGACATGTGTAGTGTCGACAAAAAATCTGTTTGTAGATCTCAGAAGTTCGCTGAAAAGGGTATCCACATCTGGTCTCAGATTGGCTGTCCTACACCTATAACTCCCAAAAATAGCACCTGCAAATATCTAAAAAGAGGGATTTTGGGGTGGCTATATAGGGTTTTGCCTTAGTCAAACCCCCATTTTGGTGATCTCCACCTCCACGAATAGCCGAATATAGAATGCAGTGTGTGTGTGTGTGTATTGATCTCTTGAAAAGAGCTTTTAAACATGCAATATCAAGATCTAATCTTCTAGATTAACAATCCTAACATAACATGGAAATTAGAAAGCAATGCATAGATTTGAATATGAAAAAGAAAGCATACCAAGCCCCCAAGGCTAAATTATTCACATCAACTCACAATCCATGCTTTCTACCCCATGGTAATGTCCTTTGAATGCTTGAATGGTGAGAATAGTAGATCTAGAGAGAGAGCCTTCTTACTTCAATGAAGATCCACCATAGATTATCCTTCAAAATGCTTGATAGAAGATGGTGATATGTCTACCTAGCTTGTCCTTATATATCATCATCTTTCTTGTTTGCATCATCATTTCATCATGTCATCTCCCGATTTTGTTTCATGATCAAATGAAGGAAAAAGAGAGTGTTTATATAGAAATCTCAACATAGGTCTCCTAGGGAAATGCAAGGGATCCTAAATCAAGTTCTACCTTAAATCATTGTCTAATCACAATTACCAACCAAGGAGGGAATCTATTAATTCAAATATCAGAGAAAACACTTCCGCATCCGAGCCTGAGGACCTATTTTAAGTTTTGGACCCCGATAAGCTCCAGATTTGAAAGCGGGGAGAAAGACCTGTCAAAGGTCTATGTCGACCTCGACCCTAACCTAGGTCAGGGTTGACCTCGACCCTGACCTATGTCAGGGTTAACCTCGCCCCTGACCTGAGGTTTTAGGCAGGTCACTAGATAGTTGCCGAGGGGTTCCCAGGTCAGCCGGGGACCTAGGAAGGTGGGGGAATATACCAGAATGTTAAGAAGGCCTAGAGGCCCAAAAGAGACTAAGATGAAGCTCAAGAGGACCCATACATAGGTCCTACCTTGAAAGAAGAGTCATAAAGAGGGAAATATAGGAGGATCCACTAGATCCTAACCCTAATTTCACCTACACATGTATAATCAAGCACAGATGCAAACCTAATATGAAAACATACTAAATAAGGGTGCTAAACCTATCAAAATACATTTAGCCCCCACTTTAGCTTAGATATGATGCTACGTGAATATGTAAGCTAAAGTAAGAAAACATTGTAAAGTAGAAAAAGGATATAGCCAAGTCCTCAATGCAAAGATCTGCAAGAAACCATTAGTATCCGCAACCTGCAGCACACGAGGTTAATGAAAATCCAAAGAGCACCTAAGTCTTACTATGATGATCTTGAGAAGTATATAGAGCCCCTTATTCCCCCTCCTGATTTGACTTACTAATTTATGGAAGGTGAAACAGGGTGATAAGGTGATTTCTATATACTGAATATGTAATTTGTTGAAAAATTCCTTTCCTAAACCATTTAGAATGGTCCTAAACCTTCCTAAACTAATTTAAGAGGTTAGGTATCTGAATCATGATTCCAATGCCTCTGACGGCACTAAAAACGGAGCTATCAAACTCAAGTTATGATGAAAATAATAGATGTCTATCTAAATGCATATAAAGGAAAAATTTGAATTTAACCTAAATACTTTCAAATGAAACCCTAGAAAAACCCTAATTTACTGTCTATAAATAAGAGAAAGAGACACTTACCACCTCATTCTTACCATTTTCAGAGTTTGGGGAAGGAGATAGGATGCCAAAGAGAGGAATTCTGAGCGAGCCGCATGGAGGTCCTGAGGGAGCGCCTGGCCAACAGACAACCATTGCCTGAGGTAAGTTCCTATTTTGAGTACTTGTGATAGAAAATTTCATTTTTTTATAGGGAAGGTTGACCCTAACCCAATAAGGTTGACCCTAACCTAGTAAGGTCAACCCAGACCCTTTAAGGTTGACCCTGACTGGGAAGGTTCTGTCCTTTTTGGGGGCAGGTCGACCCTAACCCACTAAGGTCGACCCTGACCCATAAAGGTCAACCCTGACCCAAAAAGGTTGACCCTAACCCAATAAGGTTGATCTTGACCTAAAAAAGGTTGACCTTGACCAGATCAAGTAGGTATAGAAAATTTTTGATGCATAAATACTAATATGATTCATGTTTGTGTTTGCAGGATCCAGTCCATCTCCGAGAGCATCCCTTCAGAGGGTTACTACTATCTGTCAGAGGGAGTGTCTCTGAGCTACAGTGAGATGAGATACGGTTATTGAGATATGTGGGATTATACTGGGTAGTAGTCCTACCACAGCTGAGGTTCCATCGGTCCATGATATCAGCCATGATAGAGAGATGGGATGAGGATACTTGTTCCTTCCATCTTCCGTCAGGAGAGATCATGATCACTCTGGAGGATGTGTACAGGATCCTATGACTTCTGGTCTAAGGTGAGCCTATCAGATTGAGAGTATCGTGGGGTCCACCTGAGGTTTTTGTAGATATGGAGTATTGTTTGGGACAAGTACCACAGATGAGGACCCGATCAGATCAGATATCATTGGCAGCCATACTAGCAGGTCTGACACCCTTGGTATAGAGAGTGATGCTATGTATACTTTCTTTGGTTGTAGTGCCCAACATAAAGGGTACAGTATTTTTAGCACCATTCACCCATCTCGTACGTAGGATGGAGAGTGATAGGATCACAGTCTCATGGGGCCATAGTATGTTGGCACATCTTTATCATGAGATGAGTCAGTTGGTGAGATATCAGCGGGAGAGTCTTACAGTGTGCACTTTGCTACAGGTTTGGATGTTTAAGCATTACACATGTACATGACCACAGGGTACTCCTGCGATGATAGATGTGAGAACACTGAGAGCCTTTGCATATCTGCTAGCAGATGTCTAGCAGCACAGATATATCCTCTTTTGGAGGGTATGCTTTGACCGTATACCAGGTATAGATGTGATATGGAGACCTTATTGTCAGATGATAGAGTGGCCTGATACCCAACATCAGTTGAGAAACTCACAGTAGTGTAAGCTACTAGAAGGTCCTACCAATCATGTCGTGATGCTGTATTACTATGATAGGGTGATGAGACAGTTTGGTTTGATTCAGGGAGTCCCTCAGACAGTACCTCGGTATGCCTATCCGATGAGATACTATCAAAGACCCGGTGCCATACGTCGACCTATAGTAGCTGATATTGTGGATAGTGAGACAGATGAGACCGAGGATATAGAGGTAGCTACTAAGATATCCTATGTCGGTGTTAGTAGAGAGTATATCAGATACTGGAGTTTACAGGGTACCCATCTTATCTTCCCCGATGACCACCCCACAGGTGATCCAGGTCCTTCACAGAGGAATCACCGAGGAGATGACATACCAGTAGGAGAGGAGGAGGAGGATCAGATAGATGAGGAGGAGCCTCCCTTCAAGGGAGATCCTATGGAGGAGGAGAGAGCAAAGGAGAGAGTAGAGGAGATGCCCCCAGGCTATGGTACAGGGACCGGTGATGAGGCAGTCTATGTTTCTCCCTTGAGATCACAACGACCTCCTCGAGCGCACACAGAGACACCACCACCGAGGCCTAGACATAGTGAACAAGGTGAGAGTATTCACTTCATACCCCCACCATCTAGATCCTTTACTGATGCCCAGGCCAGAGATCCAGGTATGATACAGCTTTTAGAATGTTTTTTTGAATAAAGATTTTGTTTGGAAGAAGAATTGAATAAGTTTTATGTTTTGAATTTTTGCAGGGAGCGTAGCGGAGTGGAGGAGTTTTGTAGCTTAGGTTCTAGAGGATACATTTATATCCTATTGACTTCTAGCTAGCGAGAGAGAATCCCTTGTAGGACAAAGGGATCCCGGAAGACATGCAGATATCTTCCTATGTGTATAGTGAGAGTTGAGGTTATGCAAGGAGAGAGAAGAGAAACTAATGGCTGATGTGCAGAGAGCTTAGGAGTGGATCCAAGAGATGAGCATATCAAGGAGTCACACACAGACTAGCATTCCGAGATCCTCAGCCTCGTATCATAGATCTGAGAGAGATGGGAGTCACCATCCTTCAGAGCATCATGATAGAGATTGATAGATATGGCACTTGTGCCACATATGTACCAAACTCAAAAAAAGTTTATTTATGAAGAAAAATTTGTTTTTGGAACAATTAGTTCTATGATTGATTACTTTTTACTTTCATCAATGCACAAAACTTAAAAGGAAAAAGGAAAAGAAAAATATGAATGAATGCATTCTAAGTTATATAACTTATAAAATAATTATTCTATAAGGAACACATACATGCATAAAGAAGAAAATGATTAGTTAGGGATAATAATATTTGAGATGCATGATATTAATAGGTTCCTTAAGTGGAACACCATTCATATCAGAAATCTTATAAGCACCTGAAGTAAAATCCTCAATTACCACAAAGGGTCCAAGCCAATTTGGACTAAATTTTCCTTTCTCATTGGGTAAAGCATTCACATTTCTTTGGTTCTCATATAAGACTAAATCACCTACGACGAATGACCGTTCAATCACTTTGTGATTATATTGTTTCTGGAGTGATTAATGATAGGCCTTAATGTGTTCCAAAGCATTTATTCATTGTCCGTCTAACATCTCCAATTCTTGTAATCGTTGTTCCCGGAAAGTATCTTTGTCAATGACCCCATGGAATGAAACATGCAAGGATGGTATTTCTAATTCCAAAGGCATGATAGCATCAGTCCCATAAACAAGATTATAAGGTGAAGTGCCAGTGGCTGTACGAACACTAGTCCGATAAGCCCACAAGGCATAAGTAAGTTGGGTATCCCAATCTTTCGCGTGTTTGTTAACTATTTTCTTTAATATTTTTTCAATAAATTTATTCGATGCCTCAACTTGACCATTAGATTGAGGGTAATAGGGAGTAGAAAATCTATGTTGTATACGATATTTCTCTATGAATTTTTTGACTTCTTTGTTCTTGAAAGATGTACCGTTATCTGAAATTGTCGTTGAAGGAATATCAAATCGTGCTATAATATTGTTTAGGATGAAACCAAAAATAACATCTGCAGTAGTATAATGAAGAGGAATAACTTCTACCCATTTTGTAAAGTAATCTATAGCCGTGAGAATGTACATATGTCCTTGAGAAGAAGCTAGTGAGATTTTTCCAATAAGACCAAAACCCTAAATGCTAAAAGGCCACGGAGCAACTTGATTATGAAGCTCAGGAGTGGGAGCATGAATTAAATTACCATGTTGTTGACACTGAGGACACTTTTTGACAAATGTAAAGAAATCTTGTTCCATTGTTTGCCAGTAGTATCCCATTCTGAGGAGTTTATTAACTAAAGATTTCCCACCAAAATGTCCTCCACAAGAACCAGAGTGAGCTTCTGCTAAAGCTATAAGTACTTCGGTCTTGTTAAGACATCTTAATAGTAAACCATTGTAAGAAAATTTATAAAGTGTTTCCCCTAAAATGATATAGCGGGCTGCAAGCTTTCTAATACGATTACATGCGTTTCTTGTTGCTGATTCTGGAAAAGTATTATCTTTCACAAAATGAAAGATATGTGAATACCATTCATCAAAATGCAAATTAAAACAATCCACGGTAACCCTATTAGAAATTGTAGGGAATTTAAGAGTGTGTATAGTAAATGGAAAGTCGTCCTTGTTGTTCTCAAGGCAAACTAAAGAAGCCGCACTCGCCATAGCGTCTGCATGTCGATTATCTTTCCTAGGTAAAGTTTGAATTGTGTAGGAAGAAAATTGTGAAAGAATATCTAGAGCTACGTCTCGATACTATGTCATTTTATCACTCTTAGTTTGATAACCTCCTTTGATTTGTTCCACAATCAATTGCAAATCCCCATAAATTTCTAAGTTTTTAATATGAAGGGCTAAAGCTACCCGTAAACCGGCTATAAGAGCTTCATATTCTGCAATGTTGTTAGTACAAGGAAAAGTTAATTTATATGACATAGGGATCGGTTTCTTCATAGGAGGGATCAAGATAATCCCCACTCCAGAACCTGTCTTGCACTTAGAACCATCAAAATATAATTCCCAATTATCATCTTGTTTGATTGCAAATATATGCTCATTAGGGAATTCTACTGGGGTAATAGTTGTATTAGAATGAGGACAAGGAGCTTCAGCTAAATAATTTGTTAAAGATTGTCCTTTAATTGAATTTTGAAGGATGAAATTAAGATCAAATTCTGTGACCAACATCACCCATTTGGCTAATCGACCAGAGAGATCAGTTTTTGAGAAAAGGTGTTTTAAAGGATCAAATTTAACAATCACATTGACTTCAACATTGAGTAAGTAATGCCAGAGTTTTTTACAAGAATAAACTAAAGCCAATCATTGTCATTCTAGTTGAGTATACCGTGTTTCATAATCCAACAAGGTCTGACTAATATAGTATACTGGTCTTTCCTTTCTGTCACTATCATGTTGAGCCAACAATGCACTCACAGCATTAGTTGTGGCAGAAGTATATAGATAAAAGGGTTTATTGAATTGAGCAGGTTGTAAGATAGGAGGATTAGCAAGATATTCTTTAAATTGCTCAAAATACTTCTTGCATTCCTGGTTCCAAGAAAAAGTAGTATCTTTTCTGAGTAAAGAAGTAAAAGGAACAGTCTTATCGGCTAGGTTAGAAACAAAGCGACGAATAGATTGTATTTTACCTTGTAAACTGTGTAGTTGAGAAATATTATTAGGAGGAGGCATGTTAACAATAGCATCAATCTTCTTAGTATCAACTTCTATGCCTCACTTAGAGATAATAAATCCTAATAATTTTCCAGAATCAACTCCAAAAGCACATTTCTTAGGATTTAACCTCATGTTGGAACTCCTAATTCTTTCAAATATTTGTCTTAGAATGAACACATGATCTTCTCTTTGTATAGATTTTGCCAAAATATCATCCACATAATCTTCCAAAATCTTATGAATGTAATCATGAAAAATTAGAGT
>MU217279.1:284181-303213 GCA_018584345.1 Thuja plicata | reverse complement strand
CTTGATTCAAACACTTCCCAATTTTAATTGTTCTTTCCACATCATTCTCATCTACTTGAACCTCAATGGTCTTAGTTATTAATAAGTTACTTTGTATGGGAGAATCTATTGGCAAAGGGGAAATATTCAATTCATCAAGTTCTCTGAAATAGGCTTCACTATTGAGACATTATTGTTTTCTTCTTTTATGATGAAATGTAGGTAGATCTTGATAGGCTCCTTAAAAATCAGCGAGGGCTTCATCCTCAGGAAAGATGTCTAAACTAGGCTTTTGAGCCATGTCAAGGAGAAGCGGATTAACCAATTTCAAATGTCCACAACAAATATGATTAACATTAAGTGGAAAAGTCGATGGTTGCCTATAAGGATTGAATCCTAACCCATAAGTATAATCGCAACCTTCATTATCCAAGGGTACTTGCATACCTTGTTCATACTTACCACAACCTTTTCCATTAAATCATAATTTTTTGAGCAAATGATAACCAGAACCATACCTATCAGCCATATCAGATTGAGTTAAAAAGGCAGCATATGTCACAATGTCATAGCAATCTGGTTTTATTGTCTCAATTGTTTCATCATGAGAAGAAGCAACAAAGTTACTTTTTAATGCCTCAGAAAGTGGAGAAGGAATAAAAACTTGTTTTTCAAACTCAAGTTGTTCTTTCATAAATGCCAAATCTGATACTTTATATTCTCCTAGAAAAGTAGGATTAAAATCCAATGTTCCCCAATCACCTTCCATCAGGGAAGAAGATGGAATCTCATCCTATTTAACCTTAGGTGGTTTTTCAAGTTTTTTAATTGGTTGTATAGGCTCAGGAACCTTAGCATATTCTTTGTTTAAGCAGGGATTTGGTTCATCATCCGCATGTAGTGTGTACATTAGATTGTTGTATATGAACCTAACCTTGAGATGAAGAGTAGAAGGAACCGCATGCATAGTATGTAACCAAGGTCTTCCTAATAGAAGGTTATAATTGAGTGGTCCCGACATAACATGGATAGGAGTGTAAAGAAGCACACGACCAACTTTAATGGGAAGCATAATAATACCCAAAGTTTTCTTTGCAATATTATCAAATCCATGAATAGGAATATTGTCTGGTTGAATAGTTGTAAGATCGGCTTTAATTGCCTTAAGCATATCCATGCTACAAACATTAAGCCCAAATCCATTATCAAACAATGTTCTACGAATGATACTCTGATTAATAGAGACAGCAACCATAAGAGCATCATATTGATTCTGCACCTCGACAGTAGGTAAATCTTTATCAGAAGACACAATTGCAGGTACAGAAGGCATAGTATGCATGCACTCTAGAAATCAATTAATGTTCTCTTGATTAGGAGGCATGGCAGGGAGAGTAGATAAGGCTTTTGCAATGCCTCATGATATGTAGGGGAAGTTTGAAGTAATTCCCATAAAGATATCTTAGCGGGAGTAGCACGTAATTGTTCCACTAAGTCATATTCCTTAAAGGAAGAAGGTAACCTAGGTGCTTGAGGAAGCACAGGTTGAGAAGGAGTTAAAGTTGCTGGCATAGTAAGTTGAGGATTATTTTGTGTGCGATAAGCATGCGAAACGGAATCCATGTTATCAAAGAAATCCAAGGGGTCTCTGGGTTTTCCCTTAATAGTTATTTGAGGACATCCTTTTACCGTCATCAAAGGTTTCGAAAATAACTTTTTAGGTGTCTCAATGTTGCAAATAGAAGAATATGAAGGTAACCATGCAGACACTCTATGGTAAAATTCAATTGAAGAGGTTGTGGAGGAGGGTGAAATAGGAATAGGATCCATGAGGATCGCATTCGAACCATTTTCATTCTCACTTCCATGTACCTTATTAAGGGATCTATCATTTTGTACAACAAAATCCTCATCAAAGTATTCAAAACAAAAATCATACATGTTGAACACAAGAAAACACTACAAGCATGTAAAATGTAATTTTTTTTGTATTTTTAAAGAAATTTTGTGATTTTTATGAATTTTGAAATATAAATGCAAGAGCATAAAACAAAACCTATTTCTATATGTATGCAAGATCTAATATGAAATGTAAATCTAACACCAAGGAAAAGAAAGAGTTTTCTATCGCGGGTTCACCAAAATGTAATGGGTAAAATTTGGCTCATAAAGGATTGTTTAAATAAGATTTTGCATAAATGAGATGAGAGAGAAATCCTAAGGCCAAATTTAGTTTCTTACACTTAAATATTATGATAAAAAGGACTGAAAGGAGCATGTAAAGAATAGTGGAATAGATACCTACCTCATATCATAGCAGATCTGGAAAAATTCATTTTCTAAGGTCTATATTGAGTTTCTGGAAAATCTGACAGTTGATCCCAAACCAAAACGCAGAGATGAACAAAACCCAGAAATCATTTCTGTTCCAATGTCATTTAATGAAAAAGGTTGACCTTGACCCACAAATGTCACCCCTGACCCAATAATGTCAACCCTGACCTGTGCAGTGTCAACAGAAAATCTGTTTGCGGATCTCAAAAGTTCGCTGAAAAGGGTATCCAAATCTAGTCTTAGATCGGTTGTCCTTCACCTGTAACTCCTAAAAATAGCACCTGCAAATATCTGAAAAGAGGGATTTTGGGGTGGCTATATAGGGTTTTGCCTTAGTCAAACCCCCGTTTTGGTGATCTCCACCTCCACGAATAGCAAAATATAGAATGTAGTGTGTGTGTGTGTGTGTGTGTGTGTGTGTGTGTGTGTGTGTGTGTGTGTATTGATCTCTTGAAAAGAGCTTTTAAACATGCAATATCAAGATCTAATCTTCTAGATTAACAATCCTAACATAACATGGAAATGAGAAAGCAATGCATAGATTTGAATATGAAAAAGAAAGCATACCAAGCCCCCAAGTCTAAAGTATTCCCATCAACTCACAATCCATGCTTGCTACCCCATGGTAATGTCCTTTGAATGCTTGAATGGTGAGAATAGTAGATCTAGAGAGAGAGCCTTCTTGCTTCAATGAAGATCCACCATAGATTATCCTTCAAAATGCTTGATAGAAGATGATGATATGTCCACCTAGCTTGTCCTTCTATATCATCCTCTTTCTTGTTTGCATCATCTTTTCATCATGTCATCTCCCAATTTCGTTTCATGATAAAATGAAGGCAAAAGAGAGTGTTTATATAGAAATCTCAACATAGGTCTCCTAGGGAAATGCAAGGGATCCTAATTCAAGTTCTACCCTGAATCATGGTCCAATCACAATTACCAACCAAGGAGGGAATGTATTAATTCAAATATCAGAGAAAACACTTTCGCATTCAAACCCGGGGACCTATTTTAAGTTCTGGACCCCGATAAGCTCTAGATTTGAAAGCGGGGACCAACACATGTCAAAGGTCTATGTCAACCTTGACCCTAACTTGAGGTTTCAAGCAGGTCACCAGATAGTTGCTGAGAGGTTCCCAGGTCAGCCGAGGACCTAGGAAGGTGGGGGAATATACCAGAATGTTAAGAAGGCCTAGAGGCCCAGAGAGAGAGTAAGATGAAGCTCAGGAGGACCCATACATAGGTCCTACCTTGAAAGAAGAGTCGTAAAGAGGGAAATCTAGGAGGATCCACTAGATCCTAACCCTAATTTCACCTACACATGTATAATCAAACACAGATGCAAACCTAATATGCAAACATACTAAATAAGGGTGCTAAACCTATCAAAATGGAAGTGCTTCCATTTTAAGATGATACAGGTTGTATTCAACGTTTTCACAATGAAAATGTTGAACGCAACCACGGGCTACAAATATATTTTACTGATGAAAATTGGATATCTGATATTATCGGATATCCGATAATGCTTTTTCTTTGGCTTTTGGCTTGGCCAGGTGTACTGACACCCAGGTCTACTAGAAAGTCAACAAAATTTTAGGTGCGCTTCTGGATGAGTGAAAAGCTCATTTTTTCACATTGCCAATTTTTAGTGTACCATGGTCCTGCACATACCCAATAAACCAAAATTATCCTCTAACACTGAGAGTGAAGCAAATCAAAGCCTTACTCTAAACAATGTTTCCATTAAGATTAAATTAAATTGAACCCTTACCACTAACCTATAAGGTAAATATTGTTGTCAATCTTATTAAATGCTACCTTAGATATGAAGCTAGGTTAACACGTGACTCTAAATTTGAATGAGAACTTTATTTAATTGAACCATAAACCTATACAAAATTTAGGGAAAACCATAAACCTTTCTTAGACCTCACCATACAATGAAAACTAATCAAAACCCACCCAAAATTAAACCTATCTAAAAATCAAAATTATTTCAACCCTAAAAGTAATATTAAACCAAAATACAAACCTAATTATACCCTAGCCCTCACAAAATTAAATACCGTCTTTGAATATAATTGAATAATAGTACTACTTTATCTATACTTGTATAACCTAATTCAATAATACATAAATAAATCTTTACCATATCCCTAACATTGAACCAAATTTGACCCTAATCCTTTCATTCAACCAGATTGAACCTTGTCCCAAATAGTACAGTAAAATAAATCATGGCTCAAATCTTAAGTAAAAAGTAAACAAAACCTTGAACTCATCTTTATTAAACCCTAACCCTAATTCTAAACCATAGTAGAATCTAACCCTAAACCAAGTTTTATGATAACCCTTATGGGAGGCCTATTCAAACCATGTATTCAATCCAATAGAACCCTAACTCTAATAGAGAACAAAATTTATACACTAATCATATCTTAACCCTAACCCTAACATTAAATCAAATTGAACCCAATTTACTCTTAAGAAAAAACCCAACAAAACTGATTGCATACATTAAAAAAAATTGATTTCTAACAATAATACAAGATGAAACTAAACCCTAACATGAAATTAAATAAAACCACAACATTGAAATACTCTACCAAATTATACACTAACACTGACATTAAACCAAGTTGAAGCCTTACATAAACAAAATTACACACTAACAATCAACTAAATTGAACCCATGTCATTAACCTAAATGAATCTTAAAATAGATTTGAACCCTATTTCTACCAATAAGGTAAATTGAAATATTATTGTGAACCTAATTAAGCGCTACCTCAAATATTAAGCCAAGTTAACACACAAATCTAGACATGATTAAGCCCTATATTTAATTAAACCATAAACCTATAGAAAATTAAAGGAAAACCATAAACCAAACTTAAACCTAGCCATACAAACAAATCAAATCAAACCCTGACCAAAATTAAACCCAATTAAAAATTCAAGTCAATTGAACCCTAAAAATGAAAATTAAACCAAAATATAAACCTAATTAAACCATAACCTACACCAAATTAGATACTAGATTTGAATACAACTGAACAATAGTCCAAATTAAGCCCTAACTATAAACCTAATTAAAAACTATATAAATAAAGCTTAAATCTAACCCCAACACTCATTGAAATTGAATTGTAACCCTAACATTGAGCCCAATTGAACCCTCTCCCTAATAGTACACTAAAATTGATCCTTACTCTAGACTTAATTAAACATTGAACATAACCCTAAACTAAACTACATTGAACCCAAACCCTAACTAAACCAAATTAAATTAAACAATAATGTTAAACTAAATTGAACCCATACCATTAACCTAAATGAATCTTAAAATTGAATTGCACCCTTACTATACCAATAAGGTAAGTTTAAATAGTATGTTGAACCTAATTAAATGCTACCTCAAATATTAAGCCAAGTTAACACATAACTCTAGAACTGATTAAGTGCTAACCCTAACCCCGATTCTAAACAAAAGTATAGTGTAACCCTAAACTAAATTTTATGATAATTCTTTTGGTACGCCTATTCAGAACATGAGTTTAATCAAAATATAACCCTAACTCTAATAGTGAATGAAAATTTTGCACTAACCAATGCTTAACCCTATTTCTCACATTGAACCTTAGCCCTTACACTATCGAACCACATTGAATCTCCTCACTAAAAGTACACTATAGTGAATCCTTTCTCAAAAATTAATTAAACATTAAAGATAAACCAAATGTAACGCCCCTTCCATGGAACCAAGAGGACAACTCTAAAAGTAAAGAAAAGATGCAAATATTTTTTATAAAGACAAGACAAAGATTACAATGAAATACAATAACATAAATTGAATGATGATACAATTCATCGAGAACTAGCACAAATGCTAATTATAATCATATATAAGCCCTCTTAGGTTCCCCAATGTCACTACTAGAAACACATATAGAACAGGCAATATCAACAAAATAAATGTAACACATTGACTATCTGGCTAAATGACCTTCAAAGAACATGTCAGATAGGATTATTATTTTGATTAAGTAAAACAGGTTTTGAAAGGACCCGAAACCTTGTACAAATAAACATTGAAAGATAGAATGTTAAGAGAACAAAGAAACTACTGTGATTCAACACCTAACATGCCAAAAGGAACAAACAATCATTCCCACAAGAATGAAACTGAGACCAGACCAACAGTCTACAATAAAGGGCAATCAAGAAAATCATTTAAGCCCACCCTTATGTGACCATAAACTCATATCAAAAGGAGGCTTGGGAAACTTAAATTTCTTTCCTTTAACTATTTTCCATCCTTCCTCCACCTTCATAGATGCATTTTCCAAAGACAAATAATTAGCAAAAAATCCCACAACCTGAGAAGCAAGGCTGGCCACCCCATCATCCCCAGCTAGGACAGGGAAAACATCATCACCATTCCCCAAATCCCCCCTAAAGAAACCAGAACATCAAAAACCATAGCACTAGTAGGAAAATAGTTGAACCAGAGACAACATCAACAATCTGGATAGGAACAGTCGCCACAACACTCGAATGGACAACATCAACTGTCTGAACCAAGACAATGTCTGAGACAACATCAATAGAATCAGCAGTAGCGTGATTATCCTGATTGGAGTATTGTTGATAAGAGGCAAGTGCCCCTGATTTATCTCATATATTCGATCAACTTGTTGATAGTGATAGGATTCAGTAGAGATTTATGCTAAGCTCTTTTTGTTTTGTTTCTCTCTGATTTTTTATAAAATTTTACCCCTCTTTTAATTTTAACATTGTGGAAACAATTCTTAGAATATTGTACATCACATGATCAAATAAAAATAATCAATCTACATTTATCTAGTTTCATATTTGATATACAATTGTTCATTAAAACATGTTTTCCCTTTACAAAATATATTCAAATCCTCAAGGAGTGTACGATAAATAAAAATATATCATAATGAGGTATATGTCATAGTGTAGTGATCATGAAATATCCATCTAGCCACAAGTAATAAGAATTATAGAGAGAAACAAGCCCATCGAAAAAGCTCTCAAACTAACTCTGAGTAACTCAACAAAGAGAAACAACACTACCACCCAACCATGTGGAACCCTGAGGCCCACCCATCTGTGCTAGGAGATGAACACCAGGCCCCACATAGCACAAGAAACCAAGCAAAAATATAAGAAAAGAAATTTTGAAATAACAAGAAGGAGAACACATGGGATATCACAAAGATTACCAAAGGTAAACTAAAGGGATAATTGGAGAGAATCCTAAGACACATGAAGGGTAGTATCATCACATAGTTCCCCACTATCCTAGATTACCCTAGCAGTCTCTCACTAGATCTCGACTCTTGGGTGAGAACTTATGTGGAACTAGAAACCTTTTATGAAGACAAGGAGTTGATTTTCCTACTCTATTCCATCATCAATAGTTATGCCTTCTCCAACCCATCCTTACTCTTTACAATTACTCAAGTTCATGGGGAAGGAACCAAAATTATCTTCTTAATGTTATAACCCAACCTAGTTCATCTAATTAGGTTTTCACTTGATTATCTACCCACAATGGCTACCCTAGTCTGACCACATAAGGCCTCGACCCCCATTTTGAACCACTCCCCTAACATGTTCCTAGAAAACCCTCCTAACAAATCAAAAGATAAAAAGAGCATAATTCCTCATAAAAGCACCAATAAGATAGACTTTCCGTCAACTAATCAAAAGGAACAAATGGTGAGAATAGAATAATAAGCAAGGTGGTGGATACATAAGAAATAAATCAGATCTAAGGCATAAGTCAATTGCCTAAAGAATAAAGAGAGTACATCCTTCCAAGGACCGCCTAATCATCTGGATCCATTCTATCAAGAATAAGGGAACACTTTTCAACCACCAACCATTTACATTCAATGTCAACAGAATGCAGTAAATCTCTAATAAAATAAAATGCACAAAATGATGTACCATAATGTATCGTGTTCCCACACCTCTCGCAGACAAAAGAAACCCCAATCCCACAAGGATTAGGATGCACACAAAAAAATAACAAAAAAATGCACCAATATTGATCCATTCCCAAAATAATAAACAAACAATCAAAGTAAAAATTTACATGTGACAAATACAATAGAACACTATAAGGTAATATTATTAAATTTACTTATGGAAAAATTAACCAGACATGTTACAATACTAGAGTAATTTCAAATCAACTAACCATGGGGTCCAAATAGTTATATCCCCTTCAAACATAAAATGTTACAATGACCAGTTTAACATATAACGTATGTCCGTATATAAAAGCTAAGTAATCAATTGAAGATAAGTAATCCAATATTCATCCCAAAATGAATACAACTATCCAATATTCTACAATAGTATGACCTAATTTAAGTGCTTATCCATAATTTAACCCCTACTATTTAAACACAACCTAAATTAAAACTACATAATTAAATTTTACTATAAATAAATATGCATTGTGATATTTTTTAAAATAGAAATAAATGAACCTCTAACATTCTACACCTATTCTAATGTACAACTATTAATCTATTGATGCATACCTAATCAAAGATAGTATAAAAAAAGTCAAATTATAGTTAATAATTTATTTCCTATTAATTAATATCTAAACCCTCTAAAACTAATGTTTAGATCTCTAAATACCGTTTTAAGGAAAAATGAATTTTAATAGATTCAAAGTTCAATTTATTAAAACTAAGCTTTATATAAATATAGAGTTGTATTGAAATCTTTGATGCCTTTTACATCTCTACCTTCCATTCACAATGCTAAATTCCCAATAATAAGCTTGACAAAAAATTTATCATGAAAAGTGAAGAAGGCTCACTCATACAATTAAAATAGAAAGGTTAGTCTTCTAATTCAAATTTTCCTTTGAATGGCGCTTGACTTTCTTTGGTGTTCTTGACTATTGAGGTTTTAGGAAAAAATTGTGAGCCTCATATATTTCTATGGTAGTGCATTTCAAAAGTTATAAGATATGGTATACTTGTGGATCTGGGAGGTTTTGGTGTACCTCCCTACTTGGGGATGGCTAGGGTCTTGAAATGGCCTAGTGATGTTATGTTTGGTTGGGTGGAGAGATTTATTCTTTCTATTGGCGTACTTCGAGATCACTATATTTCTAATGTATGGATTTATTTTAAGCTATTGTAGAGACTTTTAATGAAGAACAATAAGTATTATCATTACAAAATTATTGTAAGAAATTTAAATAGCATCCTTATTATAGAAACAAGAGAACAAATAGTTGGTTCATATCCCTTGCCCAAGGAAATATCTCTTATAATTGATACAATATTAAATCTGATAACTTTAACATATATTTATGTTTTATGTTGCAAAACCAATACAAGCTTTAGCCAAACAAACCCAAAAGCATTCAATGGTCTACTTATTGTACCTATTACAAAAACATATATTATAATTTATATACATTTTAACTTCAATATATTTCATTATCTAAATTATCCCAAAGACAATTCAAATTGCATTCTACTATTCAAGATGCAGATAAGATGCTTACTGGAGTGAGCCAAATGAATATTGAAATTTATTTTATCTGTATACAGTATAGATTTAATCTTCAGTTTACAAAAATATGGGGCAAGAATTCATAATTTTGGTAGGCCTCTCAAAATTAATTAGCACTACAATTCAACAAGCAATTTTAAAATGAACATCTCTTAATTTC
This sequence comes from Thuja plicata, assembly GCA_018584345.1. Lineage (NCBI taxonomy): Eukaryota > Viridiplantae > Streptophyta > Pinopsida > Cupressales > Cupressaceae > Thuja > Thuja plicata. The sequence continues at coordinate 293,156 of MU217279.1, read as the reverse complement.
TTTCTTTTTGACAGCACTATTCAAGCCTTCATATTAGAAACAATTTTCATGAATTGAAATAAACCATTTTGTCCTGGATCAATTTATCACTATAGACAACTGTTGGAAATATCTTGTTTACCCAAAAGACCACGAAAAAATATCAGAAACCCTTCAGTTATTTAGTACCATTTGCCACGTATCAAGCTAAAAATCTGAGGTTCATTATTGTTTCCAAGGAAGAGTTACAGAATTCAAAATGGAGGAGGATAATAGCTTTGTTGGAATTGGATCTACTTTTTCAGCTACTCCATCTCAACCCAATCATTATTTAACTTCTAGATGTTACTATGTATTGTATCAACTATAGAGGCTTTGACACCATAAAATCAATTGGCAAAGTGCTTATTATTTATTTTTAATATTTTCGATTGAGGGTCTTCATGGCTTCACCATAAGTGTTATTGGGAAACTTATTTTCTCTGGACATAAAACAAGCTATCAGAAAATCTGAAGAACTACAACAATGAAAGAAAAAGAAAGGTTAGTAATATGCAACATGGTGGCCATGGCATTTTTCATTGCCCATTTTAGAATGGGAGAAACTGAAATCCTTTCTACAGACGAGCAACAAGAGAACTATGAACAAAATAAAGAAGACATAGAGGAAAGGTCAAGATGAACGAGATAAAATCCTTTTAACTTTAATGTTTAGGAATTGTTAGTCACCCCTATGATCCAACTGTTGGTATTAATTTAGATCAATGGTATAAATAAGATGCTCAAATTTATAGATTTTATTTATTTATTTAAAATTAATGTTTATGGTCTAATTAATAGGTAAACACATGATTGTTTCCTTTCTTTGCTTAGTCTAAACATAAATAATTTTGAAAGTTATAAATTAAAATGTTTTATATTTTCATTTTTAGTAGTTAAACAATGAGAGAATACCATCTCTTCTTTGATATGATAAATAATTGATAGAAGATTTTAAAATTTAGATGATCTTTTTTTTTTTTTTTAAATAAAAATTAATTTAAATAATATATAAATTAATATTTAAAAATATTCCCAATTTTTAAATTACCATACAAAATTCTTAATCCTTTCCCTAAAATTCATCAATAAATAACTTATCCATTACACTTCTTATTAAAAATTTATGTTAAAATTTTTAATGAAAATAAAAAATTCTTTTGACATAAACTTTTAAAGTAAACATATTAGTGCACTTATAATTTTAAAATTTTAAAATATACCTTATTTTTTTATTAATAAGGGATGTTGGCACGACATTTCTTTCAAAAGATATAACTTAATATTTTATTACAATGAATAATACAGTTTGGGTGCTGAATGACCACTATGTTTGAATCAGCTATAAATGATTTAAAATACCAGTCAACGTAAAAAAATTGAAATTCAATCATAAATATGTTTTTTAAACGGTATGTTACTTCAAGAGCAAGACAATTACAATGACTTAATCGACTTGGATATTCATATTTCAATAACTTTGAATTTTAAAATTTGTAAACTAGAGACTGATGGCGTGTAATTTTAACTTGAATTTCTCAGCCGGTGACACATGTTGGGCAGCCAATTGGAAAGATTCCTATCCCAGCTGACCAAGATGGACCCGAAATTTAGAATTACATAATTGTTTAATTAAATCTTGAGAGAAGGGAGAGTCATTAATTAAGATAAATTAGTGTTGATACATATGTCTCATCATAAAATTAATTTATATAACTTAACATGATATAAGAAAACTATTTTAATAAATATAATATATTATAATTTTTAAATAGATTAAAATCATTTCATATCTCAAATCAAAATAATATTTTAATAGTTTTAAGAGTTAAATATTTTTTAATCAAAATATCAAAAATTATTTTATATTTAAGATTGTTTAATAAAAAAGAATATTTTTTACAAATATTTTTTTAATTTTATGATTAGACACGTCAAATAATTGTAAAATATATAAATAATGATGATGATGATTACATGTTGATACTATTCTGTGTAACAAAACTCTTTGAAATAACTATCACTGCTAAAAAGTTATATAAAATAAACTATTTAATTGAACAATATTGTGATCTTTTATTTGGTGGTAAAAAATTATTTAAAGATTTCCAATTTTCTTAACAATAAAGATTAAATCATTATAAGAACAATAAATTCATTATATAAGAAATGATCACACTTATCTATGAACACCTTGACCAGAGTGAATATCACATGATGCTAGAAAATTAAATGAATCGGAATAATTTTTAAAATTAACACTGATTTTTATTTGCTTTAAAGCTACTAATAATAACAAATCAGTTTAGTGAAACTAATAATGAAAAGTAAAGTATAATTCTCTTCTAGAAAAGCACAAGGCGATTACACTTTCAACAAATTAATCCTAACAATTGTTTTTATTGTGCTTTTGTACATGTCTTACCTGATAATATCAGAAATTACAATATATTACAGATTCATTAGACCTGTTATAAAAGAGTAGATTAGAACTAAAAATTGATCGAGATGGATAGGTGTGAAGAAAAACCTGGACGTGGGGGCACAGGAATCTCATTTGTACCTTCCAACATCTGAACAACCGTTTTAATGGAGGGCCTGAGAGAAGGATCCTCTTGAACGCACCACAGCCCAATCAACACCATTCGTTCCAACTCTCTTGCATTTATACCACTCGTGCACTGCTGCTCTACAAGCCTCACAACCCCTCCTTCTTTCAAGCAATCGTAAGCCCAGTCAGACAATACAATTTCATTCTCTGGAACGTCCAGTTTCGCCATTTTCCTGCAACAAATGATTTCCAACAACATAACTCCAAAGCTATAAACATCCACTTTAACACTAATCGCCATACCCGTTCGCCATTCAGGAGCCATATACCCCACGGTTCCCCTGGCTTCCGTAAATGTCCTTGTCTCTTCCGCGCCAACCAATTTGGCTATCCCAAAATCACCTAACTTTGCACTGTAATTTTCATCCAGCAGAATATTCTGAGGCTTTATATCACAGTGCACAATATGGGTTCTACACTCCTCGTGCAAATATAAGATTCCTCGCGCCGTCCCCAGAGCAATTTTAACACGCAGCTCCCAATCAAGATGAGTTTCAGGCTGAAATAATACTCTGTCGAGAGACCCATTTGGCATGTACTCGTATACCAGAATTCTGAAGGTACCCTCGTTGCAGAAACCATAGAGTTGAACAAGATTTTTGTGGTGGATCGATCCTATGGCGATCATCTCTGTTCTGAACTCCTTTTCCCCAATTTGAGATTCTTCACCTCGATTATCAAGCTTCTTCACGGCAATCGCCCTTCCGTCGGGCAAAATCCCTTTGTACACCTTTCCAAAAGAACCCCTTCCCAGGACATGTTTAAAGCCTTGAGTTGCTCTTTCTATTTGGCCAAAACTAAAGGCCTTCAACCCATCTGAATTAAAATTATGCCCCTCTTCCCAAACTCTCATTTTGGGGCGCCATGAACGGATCCAGATTACTAGGACAACTACTCCAACGGCCACGCAGAAACCCACTTGGCTTATTCCAATCGCTGCAAGAACGATCCCTTTTCTTTCCACTTGCGGCCTGGGAGGAACGGATTCTTCGTATACTTTGACAAAAGCCTTTCTTGTGCTGCTCGCACGCCCATCTCTGAGCGGCAACGCCTTCTTCCAGCAGTTCCCTACGCCGCTTGAATCGGAATAAATGGCGACTGTGCAAAAGCAATCTTTGAGGCATTCCTGCTGGCACGCTGTTTCGTTTATAGGGTTTATGTTTTCATAATCGTTTCCCCACCAGTCAAAACGGCCAATAAACTGCATTTCTGCTGTTGATCCGCACTTGTTTTTGAGCCGTTGTGAGGCGTTTTGGGTGCATCCGTTGGAGGTGTTTTTGGCGTCCAGAAAATGGAATCCAGAAGGACAAGTGCAATTGGAGGAATCTCCATCTAATTTGCAGATTCCATTGAGACCGCACTCTCCGTAATCTTCACATAGATTTCCCATCACTCCATTCACTGCCAGCAGGAAAGCGAAACATATGATATGAACGACTGTGGGAGTGGCAGCCATAGCTGTGTAATGAGCAATTTGAGATTAGGCCTCGTATTGCCCTTTCTAGACCTTGTTTTGCACAGTAAACAGGCAGCTTGGAATTGGTCAAGTTGGGGATTAAACTATGTATGCCCATTTCCCTGCACTTGCACGGAAGTACCTATACTTTTAATAGAAATTTTACAATGAAGAGTGCTTGGATTCAACTGAATCCAACTGTGTAGTTTATTTGTATGATGTAAAATGTTGATGCAAATAAAACTTATATAGTTGAATTCAGAAGCACTCTTTGATATACTAGACTGTGGAAATCTAATGTTTATACTTTTAAGAACAGTTCACTTGCATGCAATATAGGAAGGAGAGATGAATGCCCCTTCATCTTTCCTAATATTGCTATGATATATTCTTAATATTGCTATGCTATATTCTTTATGGAGAGGGTAATATGATTCTAATCTATACTCTAATATGATTCTAATCTATACTATATAAAAAATTTCTTTATAAAATTATTGTATTTTAATACATTATGAAAAGGTGAAAATGGATTCTAAATCTAAGTTTGTTTTTGAAGTAGAGTATATTTTATGTCATAATATGTTTATAATTGGTATGTTCTATCATTGAAGTCTTATCATTATTGATTTTAGGAAGTGGTTTTTTCCTCCAAATTTTTAATGCATCATCTCAGTTGAATTTTGTAAGTGCATAATCTATTTAAGTAATTTTTATTATAGATCCAAATGTAGAGCCTTAATATTAAATTTTAAAATTGAGCTCTTGTCAATTCCTCCTTACCAATTATTGAAATCCAATTTAGTATAAATTTGTGTGCATTTGTGCATTGTGTTGTTGTTTATGTAATACCCCTTAAGTTTATGTCTCAATTTCGAGTGCCTTTGTGTGAGATCATGATAGATAATTTAGTATATTTAATTATATATTTAAATTTGTCTTATGTAATTATGATATAAATATATTTGATGAAAATAATAATAATATTGATTTATTATATTCAGTTATTGTTTACTTGCATGTAAGATGATATTAATTATTGTTAATTATTATTTTTATATTTTAGTAAAGTATTAAATATCAATTGATTATAATAGTCATGATTAAACTGAAAAGACATTGTAGTGAATGTTTTATCTATTAATAATATGTATTAAGATTTAATATCTTTGAATGGTTTTTATGACTCTTCGGTGAAAAAGAATCTTTAGTTTGAAAATTGAAGAGTTTTGTCTGTATTATTTGAAGGGAGCACTTTGGGATAATTGGAGTGGATTTCATTTCAAAGAAGAAGATTGTAGATTAATTTTATGGGAGATTTGATTTTGGGGGAAGTATTTATCTTAGCGATGGTGGATTTTGTTTGGGGGGTTTGGTGGGATAAGTGTTTGATAGGAGGTTTTAAAATTTTGGTTTCTTTTCTCACATTCTTGAGGGGCATTATCACATTCTTACAACAAAAATTTGAAGCCTAATGGTGGTTTAATTTAGAATAATGAAGCTATTTGATTTCGGATTGGAGGAGAAGGAAAATGAGATGAATTTGTGATCGTGTTTGCATGAAATCATCTTTCTCAAAAGAAATCACACACTTTTTCATGGAAAAACCTATCCTTCTATAACCATAGTAAGTTGTGAGGTTGTTTCTTTTGCCTTTATTAGTGAACCAGATATTTATTGTGTAGCAAGTCTAACCGTATGCATTATGAAATGAAATGTCATGTTTCTTTTTTGATCATACTCATGTTATCCTTGCATAATAACTCAAAAGAGTCACTCCAAATATAGGTAGTTATCTACAATACAATGCATTATAGCTTCATGGTTGGGTCTTCTAACTTTTTTTTATATCATAGCCCTTTTGGCCAATTTCTTCTCTATTATTGGTGCAACATCCTATCTCCTTGCATTCCTATTATTGTTCTACTAGAACTTGACCTTATGCAAACTTATGTTATGGACATTTTGGATTAGAGAAAAATTAGGTTTTGAAGGGACCCCGCAACCCTTTACAATTTCATGAAAGATAAAACATTAAAGAGCCCCAAACAGAACAGACTACAAAATTTGAAGTCACCCAGCAAAAAAAACCAACAACACCCCCAGACAAAACCAGCACAAAAACTAGCAAAGACCCCGGACAAACCCAATCAAAACAAAAAAATTGGATGCCACCTACATCATATTCTCGATGATTTTCCCGACCTCTTCCCCAATGTCAGACATTTTCTTTGTTGTCACACCCCAAAATGATACATCATTGGAAGCGACGGTCTCATTCTTCTTCAAGCTAGCCTTTGTATGCTTACCTGGACCAAAAGGCATAGCATTGTTGTCATTGGAACCCCTATCCAAATCCACAATGGCTTTGGAGGGGTCATTCCCTTTGAGGTAGCTGACAAGGGCATCCAAATTCCTGGCCGATATCACCATGCCCTCATGGTAAACCAGGAGGGTTTTCTTCAATGTTCCAGCACCATTGTCCACCTTATTGGCTAGCTCTGTAATCTTTTGCTTCAAATTGGCTAACCTTCCCTTACGGCTAATATTCTCCTCATCCAGCTTCTTCACATTTTCCTTCAAGGCCTGGTTCGAGATTACCAAGCTCTTAATTTGCTGGAAAACCCAACTATCATACTTCAAAGCCTCCTTTGAAATAGACATGGCCAGCTAGATTTTTGATTCATCAAAAGTGATAGGGTGCTCCGAATTCAAATCCACCGAACGGTGGGGTATCATACTCCAAAGAGTCCTTGTAGTTAACCAGAGGATCAATATGAAAACCTTCACCCATTCTACTAGAATCTGGAGGGGAGGGAGGATTGCTGGCCCCATTCAAGCCCAAGGTCTTCTCCGTATGATCCTCATCCTTAGTGATGAGAGTTGGTGATCCATGCATGGTCTCAAACGCTTTATACTGGTCATCCTCTAGCATACCACCATAAAGATCCACCTGGATACCAATTTCCTACTCTCTACCAGCAATATCCTTCATTTCTTGTTATGTTATGGACGTTATTCATTCATGTTACTTCCTATTCTTCTTGGTCTTGTATGTTTCTTGTAGGTAACATGTGTGCAACAATTAATGGGGAAACATTTCATCTATCTCTGCAATAAATCTCTCTTCTTGGGTGTTTCTCACATTGAAAATGTCTATCCTATCATGTTCTCATTGCTTTGTTATATGCATTGAACTTCATTGTGCATGACACCCTCATCATGCTAAAATACAACATGTTGTTTATCATTATTGTTTAACCTTTATGGGAACTTAATTTCTATTTTGTTTGTAGATCTAACATGTTTTGGATGATTTTTTAATTATTTATTTTTACTTGAATGTTAATCCTTTCAATCATTGTGTAGCAGTGTCTTGAATAGTGTCTCATACTCATGTTTGGTTTGTTGTTTGTATCATGAACTTTACACTTCTTATCCCAAGTCCAACCACTTAGGGTTGTGGATTGTTCATATCCATGCATAAGCATGTTGAGTCCAAGTCTCTTCCTCATATTCATATATAAGGTAACTTTAATAACCCTTTCTTATTAGAGCAATAGATCACTCAATATCTCTTAAATAAATGTTTCCACCTAGAAAATTATCCTAGGTTTTTTTTTAAATGCATTTTTCTAAAATGAACAAGATTGTCACTTAATTCTAAGTCGGCTATGTATATTTCATTTCTTTGTACTCATTTTGTATTAAGTATATGTTAATGATCATCTGATGAAGGGGACTCCCCTTAATACCACAAGTACACGACAGAAACAAAGAGAAACAACAAAAATTTGCAAGAACAGAAAATTGGCTTCTTATTGGCTCCACAAATGTGGCATTACAAACTTCAAAATTACAATATCAAAAGCCACATGGGCATCCCTTACAATAATCTGTGGGACAAAGCCTCAAATAACCACCCAGAACTACCCTAGAAAACACCACGGGCCTTCCTTAAATAGGCAATTTTCCACCGCCCGAGAAGGTTCCAAAAATCTAGCCATTAAGGCCGACTACCCTTAGCATTTAATTATTTTTCACTTTTATTACAAAAGGGTCGGCTTTAAATATTTACAAAACATGAGATTAGGTAGCCCAACTTCCGGAAGCCATAACTTTTGAACCATAGCTCCGATTCGCTATTATAACCACTTTTCAGAAAGGGGAGATTGCGATCTAAAGTGCTTGACTCGCAAAGCGCCAGTCAACCGTGGGTTTGACCTCGATTCGGAGCCTCTAAGGCCCTGAAAAATTGAGCTCAAAGGTTTTGCACCCTAAAATCTCAACAGTAAATCCTTAATAACTTCGCCAATACAGATGGTCTAGCAATGAAATTCATCTGGCATTCTTATATGACTAAGATGAACCTTCATCTGGAAAATTAGAACATTCTGAGTTCAAATGACCAACTTACTAAAAATAGTAAGTTTCCAAAAATAGCAGCTTTGTACAAAATAGCCCTTATTGAATAGAAAAACACATAATTTTGGGTGATGCAAGATTGCCCTTACACCCAGGATGCTCCTGCATCAGACACCCAGGGTAATTTGAGAAGTGACCCTGTCACATTTCAGGTGTGCAGAGGAAAACCAAGCTGGTCAACCTCCTTCTTTGTCAGCCATGATGAATCTTCTACAGGTCGTCCTCTCCATTTGACTAGATATTCTTCATATGTCCTGTTACTTGTGCTTCTGCCAACATGACTATCTAGTATATCTTCAATCTCCTTGGTAGCTGAAGTTGTAGCTGGAATACTCCATTGTGTTTTTGTGACCTCGCCTTCAACACCCCCTTCATGGTACTCTATCAAGTCTGCAATGTTAAATACTGGTGAAATATTCAACTCAGTAGGCAATTCTACCTCATAAGCATTTCCTGAATCATGCT
>MU217279.1:241759-257781 GCA_018584345.1 Thuja plicata | reverse complement strand
TTATGTATATGACCATACAGATGATATCAAGTTGACATCAATGACAATACAAACCATTAACTAATTTAATGTTTTGCATCATCTTCAACTTAACATTATCAAACATTCAATCAGTTACATGTCATCAATATTAAATATATATAATACTTAGTAAATGATAAAATTTACTAAACATTACATCTATTTAATATAATTATCAATAAAATCCCAGATTCAAATATAAATTCAATACATATAATATTTAAGTAAATTATAACATTTACTAAGTATTAAATATATTGAATTTAATTAACATGATTTGATTAATAATATTTATTAATACACTTTCCTTATGACTTAATCTTAAATAGATAATGAAATTATCTATTTAGGCGTAAGTCCTAAGGAGATAATATTAGTAAATATTATTAATCAAAATGCTTGAATCACTAAATGAAATCCTCATAAAATGTGCGAAAATGACAACACACTCTCATCCTAAATTGAAATGCATGCTCTTTGAAATCTGCAGCACAAAAAGAAGTGTCTTAACCCTAATGCAACCTATTCCTATTTGCAAATGTGAAATTCTATTCTGTTGTTGGGAGGTTCCGCCATGAGGGTAGGGTTTGAAGTTTTTTTGCAAGATCCTCTTGTTACTGTTGTTTGAGGGAAGCCGCCACCATAGGGTATGCTGCTGCACTATATTTTTCTGTTGGAAACCATTCTTTTTTCATAAATTTGGCTGCATTTTTCCTCTATATTTTAAAATGAGAGAGAAACTTGTTGTTCCTCTCACGCTGCATTTTTAATGAAAGCTATTGCTCTTTATTCTCTGTTGGTCGCCACTTCTAATAGGGTTTGAAGTTGCTGAGACGTTGAAGACTATTTCTCTAAATAGTATTGTAAGGTTACTGAGATATATATGTTGCTATGAATGAGCTCTCCAAACTACACTTTACAGTAAAACTATGGCTTCTCTTTTTTGTCTAGAGCTCAATTTTGTTTGTTGTTGAAAAGAGCCTCCGTGATTCTGAAACTCTGCTCTCTCTGCTTGTATTTGAGTGCTGCCATGAATGCTAGAAGGTTTGAAAACATTTCTCTTTTGTCACCCATTGCTGGAAATATGAAAGTCATCTCTTGATTCTTTTGATGTTGCACTCTTTCTTCCATAGGCTGTCATTTTCTGAAGCTTCAAACAATTGTAACCATGGCTGCTTTCATGGGGTCTTCATCATTACTGTTTGTTCTTTATAGCAATTATTTATGTATAAAATTGTGGTCTATGGTTTCTTTTGAGCCTTTGAACACCTAGAGAATTACATCCTGGTTATATATCTCTTTAAAAGCTTCCAGCATAGAATATGATTCAAAAGAAATTGTTTATGTCTATTTAAAAGTTGTATTTTAACAGTGAGCCTTCTTTGCCTGCTACATGGCTAGGCCTCTCGAGATACGTTGAGGTTTTATGTCTAAAATGAAACCTGGTGATTTGGCGATATTCTTTCCTTATCCAGACTGCTGGGAAAAAATAAATTGGTGACCCTCACTCACAACCCTAACTGAACCTTCTACCACTGCAATAACTTTGAAAACTACCCTTCTGGAAATAATCATCTTCAGAAAGATTAAATAAACAAAAAACTGCATGCTACCTCCACTTCAAAAAATTGCTCAATATTATTGTTGATGCTAACATCTATTGCTGAGATTATTGGTTACCTTAATGATTAAATCATCCTCCGCAATATTATCTTTCTGATTTGATGATCCATAAATCATTGTCCTTGCATGACCGTTATTACATTCAAAATGAGTATTATTGTGATTGCAGTTTTGGAGAACTTTGATAACAACCTTTTGATGCTCTATTACCTATCGTTCATTTTTTGTAGAGAATAGATCCATATTAAATTATTTTCATAATGACGAGACCACATTTTACTGTGCAAACTCTTCTTTGTCCATTTCTTACAATTCATATCCAGATTCTATATTTTTTCCTTTCTACATTACGCTGCTTAAGGTTTTCACTGCTAGTTGTCTTTTAATCATGAAATGGCACTCCAAAGATGTGAACCTCTGTTTCTTTTATTCTCTTTTTCAAAAAGAATTTGTATATGGTTTCTCTCTTTCTGAAAAAGAACAATGTGAAAACTTTTTGTGGCTTCTTTCTAATAAAGATTAATGTAAAAAATTTGCAAACCACTGCTCAATTTGGTAAAGCATCAATATGCTCTCTATAATAAAAATATGTTCTTCCCTTGCAAGAATTATTGTTGGCTGGAAATGAACATTGTTGTACACCTTTTCTTTGTAGATGCAACATACTACTACTGCCCCATGAATTGATTCTATTGCATCTTCCATTATTCTATTTTAATTCCTTTGTTGTCCCTTCATAATGCTTTGTTCATGTTGTAGCATTCCACAATGATGAGTTATAAAGTTGATATGGGTATTCACCATTGCTTCTCTTTCTTTCTTTTCAAATAATAGTCTTTCATGTTGGATGTCAGAAGGTTTTATGTTTCTGAAAACACATCCCTTCAACAACATAGATCTACAATCTTGCCCCATGATTCAACTAGAAGGTCCCATGCTTGAAACTTATGCACACCCACTCAATAGCCTCCTCTAGTCCTCCGGTCTTTGCCTCTCCATGAATTCATTCTGAAGGTTTCATGTGCGTAGTGGGTGCATGTCCCTTCGACAACCTACTTAGTCTTCATACATGTACCTGTACATGAAGCAAACAACATTAATAAAATACCTTCTCCCTTTCTTGTTGATTCTGAATATGTTTTTCTATATTGTTGTCTTGCATTTTTGTCAGTGAATAGAGATCAGCATAATAGAATAGGAGTTAGCTTTATTCATTGCTCATTTCATACGAACTGACTCTTCTCTCCTTTCCTCTTTGTTGTAGGTGAATCTCTAATGCGAGCCAAGAACTACGACAATAACTAGCACACAACAACCCTCAAAAATACAACAACAATACCAGGCAATGGGGGGGGCCTAACCCTTATCCCTCTTGTGTTGATTTATTTCGATTTATGAAAATTAAAAATCAACTCTTCTATTTTCCTACATTTCTGATTTAGTATGCATGTTTGCATTATCCTAAAACCATAAGTTGTGTGGTTGTTGTATTAAATGTATTTCGCTTTGAATATATTTAATGAAAAGATCCTTTGTTTATCATTGAAATACATTTTCCAGTTCTATTGTTTTGAAAGCAACCCCTACTTGTGTGGCTATTTTAAATGTTGCTCTTTTGTTTATTTGAAAAAAGCAAAGCATCTTTTTTATTTCAATTATGAATTTGAACAAACATTTGTACTTTGTAAAAGAAATCTGCACTTTTTGACAACTTAGGGTAGCAACTTCATATTTTCTAAGATTTTTAAAATGAACCAGAAATGTGATAGCAAATTTGAACATTTAAACTAGTCAACCTCTTAACTCAAAATAACCTTATTTCACCAAAAATATCAGGGCTGATAACAGCCCTACCATTTTAGAATCGCATAGTGAAAATATGGTAACATTTTGGCGACCTCTCAGGGGTGTTTGCACAAATAGTATATGACCACTAGCCTTGCATAATCCATTGGGCGTAGAGTCTTTCTCTAGCATTGAAAACTAAAAACCCCTCCAAACTGAGAACAAACACACTGCTGCAAACTAAAACTAAATTGAAATAGAACCATAGATATGTTATTGTTGTACTCAAGTGTTCCTATGTGGATGAAATGCTTGTGATATGGGGAAGTGAAAAAGATTCTATGCCTTGTATGATAAGTATTTTTTTCATGTAGGAATGGTGAAGTACAATAGCTTTGTCTTTAGTTCCTTCTACCACACAACTGAAATTGAAAACATAAAGGCAAAATGAGCTTGAACAACCACCTAGGTTGCACAATAAATGTCTGAGCCAGATGCTTATGATATGAGACAGTGAAATTTATCCATGTCTCATGTGATGGGTATGATGTTCATGCGTTTGTTGTGTGATTGATCTTTTTGTTTCTTTTCATTCTAACCTTTAAAACTGCAAAGCAAACTAATTGAAAACAACTTCTCTTCTCACTATGATTACATTATTGAGTTATGCATCATTTATAACCAGGAATCCCAAGGGATTATCGATTATGCATGGTGTGTGCCTTCTTGATTTAACCACTATGAGCTTAGAGGAACTAACTGTTACTAACTAAAGAAAACTAACTATGTTTCAAGCACTTATTCAGATTAACTCACCTCAAAAGAAACGCTTGAGGTGGATCTCATTAACTGGGTTTGGAAACTCTTCTCCTTCCATGTTGGAGAGCTAAAAGGAATTGTGTGCCTTGCATCTTGTAATTATAAATGGGCCATTCCAAATGGCGTCAAACTTTGAATGCTTACCAGGTCTACTCTTCAGCTCATCCCATTTGAGCACCAAATCACCTTTTGTAAAGACTCTTGCAACAGCTTTCCTGTTAAATGTCTTCTTCATTTGATGATGATGTTTCTCCAAATTTTGAAAAGATTCTTTCCTTATCTCTTCCAACTCTATCAATTTAGCAAGCCTTACCTCCATAGGTTGTTGGTCCATCAGGTCTAATTCCTTGATCAAATTCAAGTTGGTTAACTCAACTGAAATTGGCAAGCTTGTCTCTCTTTTGTAAACCACCATGTAAGGTGAGTTCCCTATTGAGAACTTTGGGGTAATCCTATCAGCCCACAAGGCTTGTTTCAACTTGTTGTTCCAAACTCTTTGATTATCTTCAATAGTCCTCTTGATGATGTGACTGAAATTTTTATTTGTTGAATCAGCTTGTCCATTACGCTATGGGTAATAATTGAATGAGGTACAAAGATAAACATTGTTTCTTACTGCCCAATCAGTAATTCTTGTGCCTAAAAAGGCCAAAGCATTATCAGAAACAATGGATTCAGGTGTTCCAAACCTTGCAATCAGATATTCATAAAAATTCAGAACTAAAGTCTCATTTTCATCTTTCAATGTAGCAGCTTCAGTCCACTTTGTAAAATAATATGTCACTGTTAGAATGTACTTATGCCCTAAACTTGGCAAAGGGTTTATGGGGCCAATAAAATCTAGTCCCCACTTAACAAAAGGTTGTTCAACTTGAACTAGATTCAGAGGTAAAGTTGCTAACCTCTGTTTATTTGCAAAAATAGCACATTTTAGACACTTCCTCACCCACATGAAGGCATCCTTAAATATATTTGGCCAAAAATAACCAGCTTTCATAATTTTGAGTGTTGTAATCCTTGCAAAAAAATGACCACCAGTTGGTCCATCATGAAACTCTTCTAGAATCTTCTCTTTTTGATCTTCATTAATACATCTCAGTAGAACACCATTATAATCCTTTCTAAATAGTACATTATCAATTTCAATATAAGGGATAGCGTGTAATCTAAAATACCTCCTTTGGGAACTACTCAAATCATGAGGGCATTCACCAATGTGAAGATAATGTTGTATTTGGTCCATCCAATCCATGATAATTACTAGTTGGCTTCTCTGATCTGCATTATCATGGGTAAGTACAACATTACCTTGATGTTGATGAGTGTCTTCATTGTTTGCAGTGAGATTCTCACACATTCCTTTGCCTCTTACGAGATTTGTAACCTTGATTTCCACATCATACTCCATCACATGGATTATCCATCTAGTCGTCTTATCATTTAAATCTTTATTCAGTAGAAACTCTTTCACACTAGGATGGGCAACCATCAAATGAATCTTATTGCTCACAATCAGAGGTTTTTAATTTTTAAGGCTTCTTATAACAAAAAACACATGCTTTTTAATAAAATTATAATGTTGTTCATAACCCTCCAATCCTTGCCTGAAAAATGAAATAGGCTGTTCTTGGCCTTTTGCATTTTGTTGTACCAGCATTGCAGAGATCGATTCATCAGCCCCAAAAGCATATAGAATAAAATCTTTTTCAAAATTGGGGTTAATCAATGTGGGAGCAGTTGATATTACCTCCTTTACCTATTCAAATTTTAGCTTTCCCTCTTTATTCCAAGTGAAGCCCACATACTTTTTAAGCATTGTTTTCATAGGCTTCAAAACAACAGCAACAATTGGAATAAACCTTCTCAAAAAATTGATCCTTCCAAGGAAACTTTGTAGCCACTTTTTGTGAGATGGTAATGGAAATGCCAAGATGGCACTTACCCTTTCAGGGTCAATGGTGGTACCATACCTGGAAACAATATGACCCAATAGTTTTCCTTTGTGAAGATGAAGATACACTTCTTGGGATTCAAAGAAACACCAAATTCTCTACATCTTTCAAATATCAACCTTAAATTCTTGAAATGTTGTTCTAAATCTTTTGAGAATATAGTAATTTCATCTAAATAAACAAGTACAAACCTATTTATGATGCCATGGAAAGCCATCTCCATCTCTTTCTAAAAGGTAGCTCCAACATTTGATAATCTAAATGGTATCTTTTTTTAAGCCATTGTTCCCCACTTGGTTGTGAAGACTATTTTGAACTAGTCTTCCTCCTTGACCAGAATTTGATTATATCTGCTAAAACCATCCAACAAGGAGAAATGATCAGAACCTGAAATAAATTCCAAAATTTGCTCCATGGAGAGCAGCGGGTGATGATCTTTCAATGAGGCACAATTCAGGTCTCTAAAATCCACACAAAGCCTTATTTCACCATTCTTCTTCCTCACAGGTACAAGGTTTGATATCCAGAATGTATGCTTGATTGGAAATATGATATTTCCCTCCAGCATCTTTATAAGCTTGGATCTCATGAGTTGTTCCAGCTTTGGATTCAAAGGCATTTGCTTCTATCTAACAGGTTTTGCATCTGGTTCTAGCTCTATCGTGTGTTGGGCTAATTGAGGGTCAAAACCCTTCAAATCATGGTATTTCCAAGAAAATATATTATTATATTCTTGACATAATAAAACAAATTGTTCTTCTTCTTCTTCAGTATGGATCTTTCCAAGCTTTAAAAACTTATCTTTGGCAACTTGAACAGCTTGATAATGATCTTCCTTCACTACTAAGCTAGTTTTATCAGTACGTAATTGATCATCAGTATTAAAAATAGACTCAAGTGTCACAAGACCCTTAGGTATTTTATTACCTTTCAGCTGTACAACCTAGTTTTCATATTGTTGCTGGTATTTTTTCTGATTTCCATTCGAGAACTCAGCTTCTTCAATCAGAAAATTTAAAATCTGCTCATCACTATCAAAAACCTACCAATTCACATTATTATCTAGTATAGATGGTCTAACTACCACTTTGACATATGGCTGGGACTAAACATTTTTGGTATCATTAGGTATGTCAAATTCAACTCCCATGGCTGCTAACCTATCAGCTTGTTTGTTTTGGCCTCTTGGGACTAAAACAGTATTAAAGGGAGCAAACTCTTCAATCAGGTCCAGGACTCTATGTTTGTACAATTTCAAAACATCATTCTTGGCTGAACTTATATTTTTTATCTGATTAACCACAAGCTCACTATCACCAAAAACCTTTAAATAGTCAATTTTCCTCATTCTGGCCCACTCTAGGCCATGCACAAGAGAATCATACTTTGTTGTATTATTTGTCCAATTGAAAGTAAAACAAAAGGCAAAATAATATTTTTCACTAGTAGGTGAAATCAGCATGGCACCACCTCCCGAACCATTATGGTTCCTTGAACCATCAAAATAAAGTTGACATAAGTTATTAGAATGGTCTTCAGACTGTTGTTCATCATTTTTGACAAGATTTGGAATTCTACTTTATTCATGGATGACATAATTACCAAGTCCAGTCACATCCATATGATTGAATGGCTGCTCTTCACTATCTTCAGTAGCCCATTCATCCAAAATGATGTCTGGTATGCCTTCCAACAGCATGCTAGGATCTAAGGCAACAAGCTGGTCATCCTCATGAAAACTCATATTTGCATTAATGGGACTTGGAATAAAAGGTTATATATGGTCTTTGGCCAATGGTTCCACTTTTATAGTGACCCTTGTACCATAGCATGTTCTAAAGAACATATGAGACCAATCAGAAGATAGATAACCTCCTATTTTTGTTGTAAAATCCCTACTCAAACATATAGCAAAATAGGGTGGCAAGTCAATTACATAGATGTCTTGCGGTATTGAAAAATTTGGACATGCATGTAGGGTTAAATCTAGATTTATTATGACACCAACCATATTGATGGTTGATCCATCTAACTGAACAACTCCCCTTTCCAATGGCTCATACTTCAAACCCAACTTATCAACCAGCTGCTTGGGCATAACAGAACTTGTGGCCCCTGAATCTATCATATAATTGTGAACTATAAAATCATCAATAATTAGGGTCACATAGAAAGGAGTTGGCTTGTGTAGACTATCCTTAGGGGTAAAAGCACTAGCTAGCATGACCTTAGACTTATCTTGAGCTGGTTGATCTAAAAGTGATATTTTAGCCAATGCTTGTCTCATACTCTCTTTTTGACCAGGTAATTGCAAAGCATCCAATAATGAAATGCTAAATGTAGTTTTTTCTCATGTAATCAACAATATTGAAATTAGCGGAACTAACCTTTTGTTGAAACTTATCAGCAGCAGTGTCCTTTTGTCCTTGTGGTGCTGAAACTTACATCTTCTGTTGATCATCAGCAAGTAATTGTTGTCCTCTTAGAAAAACCTTCACTCCTTAGGCTTCTGTAACAATAGGCTTCCATTTTTTACTGCTTCCAGCTTGACTAAAATCAGAAGCTGCTGGTATTTTGTCCTTTTCATCTTGCTGGTTTAAATCAACAGCTCTGGTTTTTTATCTAGTGTTTTCTGAAACACGATCATACTGTTGGTTTTGTGCAAAATTTACACCACAAAAATCCTCATTTTGATAATTCATCAAGGAAACATGCGGTTCATTAGGATCATATTGTGAACCTTGTTGTCCAGACCCATCTTGATTTGCACCTTGCTGTCCCAAAACACTATTCTACACCAGAAGGGCTTGATTGTGTATTTCATTTAGGTAGGTGGCCTGATTATGAGGCTTATTACATGGGTACCACCATTTGTAATTTTGAACCATATTGTTCTGAATAGGAACCATTATTTTTGAAGTGTTGGGAATATTTGGATTGTATGGTTGTCCAGCCCTTTGATTGTAACCAAAATTCCTTCTTTGGCCCTGATAATCAGCTTGATAGGCAGGCCTATTTGCCTGAATAGGAGCTTGATAAGGTCTATTTGAGCTCTCATTCCACTTCTTAATATTGATCATCTCATTGGCAAGGTTTTGCAATGTCTTCATAAGCATTTCATTTTTCTCTTTCATGTCTTTGTACTCCTGAGATGATGTTGTACTTTAATGCACTTGAGTAGCAACTTGGGTATTGAATGCTAGAAAAGCTGGTACAATAGCTACAATAGGTGGTATAATTGTTGTACTTTGTTGAATTTCAACAAAATATGGCATTAGTGGCCTTGGGGATATCTTTCCTAGTTGGATCAGGCTATTTTTAGCCCTTATGACCACTTCATAAGCTGTTGGAAGCGTGATTCCACCCATAGATTTAATCTGAACTAAGATATCACTATTAAAAGCTCTTAAAAAATACAAAAATGCATAATTATTAGATTTCTTAACTGTTGGTGGGATTCTATCCCATGTCTTTTGGAAATGGTGATTGAGATCTATTATATGTTCATGAGGTACTCTCTTGATCATAGTCAATTGCTCCACCAATGACAAATAATCAGATTTATCCTCAAAATGTGTGCATAAGGTAGCTCCCAACTGATCCCATTCTACAATAGAATTAACAAGAAATATTCTAAACCAAGAAAGAGCTTTACCTTTGAATGATGTAGCAAGAAATTTAATTGCTATGTCCTGCTCCGTGATTTGATGTAATCTGCATAGAGACGCCACATCTCTGATATGCTTGATGGGTGTGGTGTGATCTTCTCCCATGAAATATGGCAGTCTCTTTAAAGTTGTAGCTGGTATGTCATTATGTTGCTAGATATTCAAGGGACTCCCTTGATTGAAAGCCACAAAAGATTGATTTTGGGCTATTTGTACTCCAAGAGGTGGCTATTGTACTTGTTGAATATGGTTAACAAGTGGCTATTGCACTTGATTTACTGTTAGTATCTCAGTTGTAGCAGTCTAAAAATGATTTTGATATGATGGTATCTCTGAGTCAGAAGTGCTAGGAATTTTAGAAACACTTGGTAACGATGAAAACTCAGGTCCTTGATTAATCCAATCTTCAAAATCATCAAAAACTGGATTACCAAACACTGCTACAGTAGGATCAGTGGTTGTTTCTTCTACTCTTCCATTTCTTCTTAGTAGAATAAAACCTCTTCTCATTGCTCTCCCTCTTGATCTCCCAAATTAGAGCTCTTCAAATTCAGGTCTGCCCCTATTTTGGTGAGTATAAATGTTTCTCATAAGCTACAATAACTACATCTGCAAGAAACCAGCTCTTAAGAGTCGTCAAGTGCTTAAAACAATACCTCCCATGAGGCTGGAAACTGCTGCTCACACTAAAACAACAGCAATAATGAACTGTTAAATCAGATTGTGGAACAAGATGTGTCCCACAGAGCATGCCAAAACCTATTGTCAATCAGGATTGCACTCGTGATTCAAAGTGTGAAACCTCGCAATCCTGTTGGAACATGGAAACATTCTCACTGTTGAGAATGGGAATGAATCTCTGGATCATAGGCCAGCTACCTCCTTGTGATCACCTAAACTACTTATTGATGAGGAAAAGGGGAGAAGGATATGCTTAAAAGACAAAAACTACACTACTGAGGTGATTCACCAAAATTTGATGTTGCAGCAAAACTTTGAGATAAACAGATAGGTGAAACACAATTATCAAATAGATGAATTCTGCAATAATGATTCTATGAAAGGCTCCATAATCAACAATAAAGAGGAAGACGTTAACTTTTTCACAGTTTAATAACTTAAAATCAGTGGTAACACAATCATAAACAATCAAACTATTACACAAAAGATAGCTGGAAAAGGTATCAGAATTCTATATAATACTCTAAGGATCTACTACAACTTCTCCCTTACAATGATACCTACTTTCTACAATATGCAAAAAGAGGTCAAAAAGAAGAAATTCATGAATAATGAGGTAAAATTACAAGATATAGCCCAAAGAAACCAGAATGGGTCGGATGCATGGAAAAACCCCACAAAAAGAGGCTTCAAACTGATGGAAACTAAAGTACAACTACTGTAAGAACTCCTCCAAGCCAAGTGTCACTGAAAAAAAACTCAAACTAATCCTCCAACTGCTCCTCAACTCCCAAAATCATGAAAAAATGTGAGGATGTCGGATAGAAGGAGAAATCCCACAAAAAGAGGGCCATAACTGCATGAAATGTACCTAAACTGTTCAAAAACAACTCCTTGAAACTGATGACCACTGCATGATAACTCAAAAACCACATCAAGAAGTTGTGAACAGGCCATAACAGCAATAAACTTGAATGTGAACAGAAACCCTCCCCTAAAAATAAGCATGAGATGAGATAGTCAACTACTGGTCAACTCTAGCAAGGTGACATAACTGAGGCACAACCCTAGACTAGACCCTCCAATTGCACTCTAAATAATTAGTAGTATTTGCCTTATAATAATGACAACCTATTACTATTATTCACAAAAGATGTGCAAAAAATCCTTTCTAAAACTATTTATTTATTTAATTAAATATTAATCGATTATATTTTAATATATTTAATCTCTTAAAATGAACAATACAAATATTCATTTTTAAAACATTTAATATATTAAAACATAATCATTAATATTTAACTAATAAATAAACAACCGCTCCAAGAATAATATATTTATTTATTTAATAATAATTATAATAGAAATTATTTAATTCTAAAATGGATAACTCGATTATCTATTTTAAAATTAGATATACTGGTATTATAATTATTATTAAGTAGCTAAGTGTATTATCTACTTGTAGATATATTTTATGAAGATAATTTTATTTATAGTTATATTAAATAGATCCAATACTTAGTAAATGATAAATTTTACTAAACATTGCATCTATTTAATATAATTATCAATAAAATCCTAGATCCAAATATAAATTCAATACATACAATATTTAACTAAATTATAACATTTACTAAGTATTAAATATATTGAATTTAATTAACATGATTTGATTAATAATATTTATTAATACACTTTCCTTATGACTTAATCTTAAATAGATAATGAAATTATCTATTTAGGCATAATTCCTAAGGAGATAATATTAGTAAATATTATTAATCAAAATGCTTTAATCACTAAATGAAATCCTCATAAAATATGCGAAAATGAAAACACACTCTAATCCTAAATTGAAATGCGTGCTCTTTGAAATTTGCGGCACAAAAAGATGTGTCTTAACCCTAATGTGACCTATTCCTATTTGCAAATGTGAAATTTTGTTCTGCTACTAGGAGGCGCCGCCTTAAGGGTAGGGTTTGAAGTTTTTTTTGCAAGATCCTCTTGCTGCTGCTATTTGAGGGAAGCCGCCACCATAAGGTACACTGTTTCTCTGTATTTTTCTGTTGGAAACCATTATTTTCTCATAATTCTACCTGCATTTTTCCTCTATATTTTAAAATGAGAGAGAAACTTGTTGTTCCTCTCACAATGCATTTTTTATGGAAGCTATTGCTCTTTATCCTCTGTTGGTCGCCGCTTCTAATAGGGTTTGAAGTTGCTGAGATGTTCAAGATTGTTGATCTGAATGCCATCGTAAGGTTACTGAGATATATCTATTGCTATGAATGAGCTCTCCAGACTTCACTTTACGATAAAACTATGGCTTCTGTTTTTCGTTTAGAGCTCAATTTTGTTTGTTATTGAAAAGAGCCTCCATAATTCTAAAACTCTGCACTCTCTGCTTGTATTTTAGTTCTGCCATGAATGCTAGAAGGTTTGAAAACATTTCTCTTTTGTCACCCTTTGTTGGAAATATGAAAGTCAACTCTTGATTCTTTTGATGTTGCACTCTTTCTTTCATGGGCTGTCATTTTCTAAAGCTTCAAACAATTGTAACCATGGCTACTTTCATGGGGTCTTCATCATTAATGTATGTTCTTTATAGCAATTATTTATGTATAAAACTGTAGTCTAGGGTTTCTTCTGGGCCTTTGAACACCTAGAGCATTACATCCTAGTTATGTGTCTCTTTAAAAGCTTCCCATGTAGAATATGATTCAAAATAAATTGTCTATGTCTGTTTAAAAGTTGTATTTTAACAGTGAGTCTTCTTTGCCTGCTACATGGCTAGGCCTCTTGAGATATATTGAGGGTTTATGTCTAAAATGAAACATAGTGATTTTGTTGTATTCTTTAATCCTTATTCAGACTACTAGAAAAAAAGAACTTGGTGACCCTCACTCACAACCCTAACTGAACCTTCTACCACTGCAATAACTTTGGAAACTACCCTTCTGTATAAATAATCTTTAGAAAGATTAAACAAACAAAAAATTGCATGCTACCTCCACTTCAGAAAATTGCTCAATATTATTGTTGATGCTGACATCTGTTGCTGAGATTATTGGTTACCTTAATGATGAAATCATCCTCCGCAATATTATCTTTCTGCTTTGATGATCCATAAATCATTGTCCTTGGAAGCCCATTACTGCATTCAAAATAAATATTTATGTGATTGCAGTTTTGGAGAACTTTGATAACAACCTTTTGATGCTCTATTACCTGTTCATTTTTTGCTGAGAACAGATCCATATTTCATTATTTTCATAATGACGAGACCAAATTTTATTGTCCAAACTCTTCTTTGTCCATTTCTTGCAATTCATGTCCAGAATCTATATTTTTACCTTTCTACATTGCGCTGCTTAAGGGTTTCACTGCTAGTTGTCTTTTAATCATAAAATGTCACTCCAAATATGTGAACCTTTGTTTCTTTTATTCTCTTTTTTCAAAAAGAATTTGTTTATGGTTTCTCTCTTTCTGACAAAGAACAATGTGAAAACCTATTTGTGGCTTCTTTCTAATAAAGATTAATGAATAAAATCTACAAACCACTGCTCAATTTGGTAAAGCATCAATATGTTCTCTGTAATAAAAATTTGTTCTTCCCTTGCAAGAATTATTGTTGGCTGGAAATGAATGTTGTTGTACACTTTTTCTTTGTAGATGCAACATACTACACCTGCCCCATGAATTGATTCTGTAGAATCTTCCATTATTGTGTTTTAATTCCTTTGTTGTCCCTTCATAATGCTTTGTTTGTGTTGTAGCATTCCACAATGATGAGTTCTAAAGTTGAACTGGTTATTCACCATTGCTGCTCTTTCTTTGTCTTCAAATAATAGTCTTTCATGTTGGATGTCAGAAGGTTTTATGTTTCTGAAAACACATCCCTTCAATAACATAGATCTTCAAGCCTGCCCAATGATTCAGCCAGAAAGTCTCATGGTTGAAACTCACACACACCCCCTCAATAGCCTCCTCTAGTCCTCTAATCTTCACCTCTCCATGACTTCAGTCTGAAGGTTTCATGCACGTAGTGGGTGCATGTCCCTTCGACAACCTACTTAGTCTTCATACATGTACCTGTACATGAAGCAAACAACATTAATAAAACACCTTCTCCCTTTCTTGCTGATTCTAAATATATTTTTCTGTATTGTTTTCTTCATTTTTGTCAGTGAATAGAGATTAGCATAATAGAATAGGAGTTAGCTTTCTTCATTTCTCGGTTCATACAAACTGACCCTTCTCTCCTTTCCTCTTTGTTGTAGGCAAATCTCGGATGTGAACCCAAAACTACGACGACAACCAGCACACAACAACCCTCAAAACTACAACAACAATACCAAGCAATGGGGGGGCCTAACCCTTATCCATCTTGTGTTGATTTCTTTTCATTTATGAAAATGAAAAATCAGCTCTTTTATTTTCTTGCATTTCTGATTTAGTATGCATGTTATCCTAAAACCATGGGTTGTGTGGTTGTTGTATTAAATGTATTTCACTTTGAATATCTTTTAATGAAAAGATCCTTTGTTTATCATTGAAATACATTTTCCAGTTCTATTGTTTTGAAAGAAACCACTACTTGTGTGGCTATTTTAAATGTTGCTCTTTTGTTTATTTGAAAAAAGCAAAGCATATTTTTTATTTCAATTATAAATTTGAACAAACATTTGTACTTTGTAAAAGAAATCTGCACTTTTTGACAACTTAGGGCAGCAACTTCAGATTTTCTAAAAAATTTAAAATGAACCAGAAACATGACAGCAAATTTGAACATTTAAACCAGTCAACCTCTTAAGTCAAAATAACCTTATTTCACCGTAAATATTAGGGCTGATAACAGCCCTACCATTCTAGAACTGCATAGTGAAAATATGGTAACAGTGTAGATCAACTTAAAACCATTAGAAAATTGGCATGTATGCTTGCAAAATGACATTGTGTAAAGTAGTACTAGATTACACAAAAAATTTCATTAGAATACTTAAGCATCGGTACAAATCCATTGAATCAAAACTTTGTCAAGTAACCACAGTCACCGGTCTTGTACTTGAATTGGGTTACTGTCAACAGGTAGTTTATTCACAAAATCTCATAAGTAGATTATGCATGTCTTCTTGCACCACTCCACTATCCCTATCATACTCATATTTGTAGATTGAAAACATTCATTTAATGAATTCATCTTATTTATGTGCATTCATGTTGGTATAGTGAAGGACTCCATTGCCCTATTTTTGGACATTCATTTAAATTAATATAGACTCCTCTATCTTATACAAATTTTATTATTCTATAATTGATATCTTCTTGATCTTCTCATTTAAATTTGTCAAGTCTCACAATGCTTTCCATTTACGACAAAAAAATTAATAAAATATAAATTTAGCAACTTTTTTGAAAATAATACCATGAGACAGTCTCTTCAAATGATAGCTTTTCTATGGAAATGCCT
>MU217279.1:176037-241700 GCA_018584345.1 Thuja plicata | reverse complement strand
TATATATATATATATATATATAATCTTGTCAGCCCCAATTGTACTTCAACTTTAAAAAATTATAAAATTAATATGCATGTTTGCTGCTACAGTTGTAGAGTTTGGTAAAAGCCCTACTTTTGGTCCATTATTATTTCCTAATTATAATTGTCATATTCCTCATTTTCATTTGTTCTAACAGTTTCCTATATGTATTTAAAATAATCTGACAAATAGTTAGAAGATAGATGTGCTATGCATTACACAAACATGTCTTTTATTATTTTCAAATTTATGTAAAATCAGAACTAACTTTAGTTTAGTACTTGTTAAATTAGACCACTCATACGATACAGCTTACTGAGTGCACAACGCATTATACAAGTAAGAGAAATATTTTGTTCCCTTACTCTAATTAATCACTTTACAAAACAATATATTTCATATCTATACTAGAACAAAAAAAATTGCTAAACAAAAATGCAAAATATTATTCATGTTGATGAACATAGCTATACGAAAACCCGAAATGATATCAAATTTGATATTGATATTGGAAAAAGAAAAATTATTTAGACTACAACCATTTTATTATATTAGTGGAGATTGCATTGACTTTTCCAAGTTACAGTTTGATAAAATTATCTTCATGAACATACACAAGAAGATTAATAACAATAGTACTTTACCACAGAAGAATAGGATGTACAGAATTAGTTGCATGACATCCTAGTATCCCGACTAGTTTACCACTTAATGATTATATAAAAAATTGAATTTTGTGCTACAATTTTTTCATAATTTAGTTAATCAAAATTTGTCTATATCAAACTATATTTTCAATAAATTTGAAGTAGGTTTTAATCTGCTTCAATTACAATATGTTTTAAATATAGGGGCAATCTGGATCACATGTGTTGTAGAATAATTAAAGAGAACTCGGATCAACCTATTAGGAATAACAGTCCACAAGCACAACTAAGAGGGGGATGAATTAGTTGTGATATAGAATATTAAACTTTAAAGTTTATAAACCAAAACTTCAATGCAAATGATAACACAGTAAATACCAACACAATAACACAATACTTGTTGTCGAGGAAACCTTGTTAAAGGGAAAACCCCAGTGGGAATTAGCACACACAAATGATGTACTGAGAGTATAATATCCATGTTAAAAGATTTAGCCATGTTAAGAGCTTATTACAACATTATAGTACATAGTCCTTAAAAAGGGACAGACCCTGTTAGGATTCAAGAGTAATAGTGGGCTCACTGTTGAGGCGCACTACCCAAAGAAGGTAAAGCCACCCTCAAGGATTAACAATCTGAACAAGTGTATATAGAGAAATATACAATCTAGTGAACTGTCTGATAGCAGTTTTCTTTGCTTGGTCAGTTCCAATGAAGTATTACAATCACAAACTCTGCTCTACATTTAGCAACCAAACAAGCCTTGTAGCTTTCACACTTCTCTACCTTTTTAATCTCTACCACATCTTTTCAAAATAAAATATCTCTTATATATACCTTATTACAATAATTGATTAGGTCAGCCAATTAAGCATTCCCAATATACAAATAATTGATTAGGTCGGCCACTTAAGGCTTTCCAATATACAAATAATTATTTAACCCCTTGCTAAGATACACAAGGTACCTAAAACAAGTAAACATCAATTATAATACATGAGATATACTTCAAGATCAATAATCCATGCTCATAATCCATAATACACGCTACATCTATGAAGTCAGCCACCAAATAGGTCTCTTCTAGAATACACACCATAGCTGATGTCATTAACATGTTCATGAATATCGATCAATATCCAACATTCCTCAAGGTGTCCTCTATCATCTCTTAAGTGTGCATCACTTGAAACATCTTTGCCTATAAGATATACCCAAAACACAGAGACCATCTCTGTCAAGAATCACTTGTAGACCTTATGGCAAGACATGATGTCTATTAGTGTCAAAATACTTAGTAATTCAGTATTGCCCGAGTGGTCAATATGACTCAAGTGATCAGTATTTCCCGATTCATTCAACATCACCTGAGTGACCAGTGTGACCCGAGTGATCAGTATTGCCTGAGTTATTCAGCATCTCCCGAGTGATCAGTTTGGCCCGAGCGATCAACATATAGCCTGAGCATCAGTTTGTCACTCAAGTAGACTTCTGGACCCAAGTGACAATATTAGGATGACTTTGCATATATTGTTTTGTCTAATAGAAGCTGACCTATTAAGTTAATTGTTTTGGATAAGATATATATGTAAGATGTTGTGTTTATCCAAAATATATGAAAAAAATATATGTATGAATGTATAATGTTAATATGAAGTTGCATATTGATTAGAATATTACAGAAGTATAAAGTACAACAGAAACTCATCCATCATAGTCAGGTGATTAGTTATAAATCAAAGGATCACATTCAACAAATCAGAGTTTCCTAAGCAGATCATCTACTGGTTCATTCTAACAGGTGGACCAACAAAATTCTCTAACCAGGTGGACCTAACAGTCCTTTGTAAATCTCTTAAAAGAGTTGCATTACTTTTGTATTGTATCAAATCCTTTAACAAGGTGGACTTAATAGTCCTTATTTCTCTTAACAAGGTAGACCATTAGAAGTGGTCAATGTAAGCTCTAACAGGCTAAATTTATACTGCAGTACTAAATCTTGTGGGTACCATCCCCACCCAAGTTTTACTTTCTATTTGGAAGGTTTCTGGGTAACCAAATAATGTATTGTGTGTTATGTATGATTCTTTCCTTTCAGTTCTATGCATGCAAATCAGATTAGATAATCTAATTGTGAATAAAGAAGATTAAGTTTTATTGGTTCCTGATTCACCCCCCCCNTTCCTGATTCCCCCCCCCCCCCCCTCTCAGTCACCTTGCATGTAATATATTTCCAACAATTGGTATCAGAGCTAAAGGTTCTCTAACATAAGTTTAACAACTTGAGCAAAGATCAGAGGCAATGGAAGTATACAGACTAGAGAAAGCCATTGAAAATGAAAAGATAGATCTACAAATGGCCATGGATCAGATCAAGAAACTCAAAGAGTAGCTCTCTCTCTTTCCCTGAAAAAGAAGAAAATATTTAGCAGCACAAATGAATGACAGGAATTACATAGAAGAAAGAATTGAATATTTTTGCAAAAATAGAAGTTCTAAAGAAGCTAATGCAGCCATTGAAGACTTGCTTGCAAAGAATCTCAATTTACATGAAGAAGTTAGAAATTTGAAAAGAGAACAAGAAGCTCATTCAGTCATATTATGTGAAGTCATAGAACAAAATAATCAAGAAGAAGATGACAGAAATTTGGCATAAGAAGATAAGAGATTGTTAAGTACAAGGTTAGAGGAAAAAGAAAATGAAAACCTCACTTGTCACTCCAAGAAGCAGATTTGGCAAATCAACTCAATAATACAAATCAAGAAGTTATTAACCTAAGGACAGAAAATGAAAGACTGCAGAATGATCTCAATACTGAAAGGCAAACCAATGAAAGTATGATGAATTCACAAGGTAGTACAGATCAGTTAACAAAAGTCAAACATCATGGACAGACTGGACTAGGTTATATTGAACAAGGTGAATCCTCAAATCAAGGATCCCAAAAGAACATGAAACCTACTTGTAACCACTGTGGAAAGTTAGGGAATACATCAAATAAATGTTGGAGCAATGGAAAATCAAATTTTAATGGTAAACGCTACAGATGCAACAAGAATGGACATAGAGCAAGTGAATGCACTGAGAAACCTAAGTTTGAAGGAAAATGTTTCAAGTGTAACAAACAAGGTCATAGATCTTTCGAGTGCAGAACTAAGAAATGGAACCATGCTGAACAATTGGCCAAAGCAATTTTTGGTTGGGATTACAACACATGGTACAGATGTTGTCATTGTGGAGAATATGGACACATTGGTGCAAATTGTATAAAGACTCACCTCTGAAAAGGAAATCCTACCAAGAGATGTTATGTGTGCAAACAACTCGGTCATCTAAGAAGAAATTGTATAAACAGAGAAAAAGTGGATACTAGTTTTGAGAAAATAAAATCAAAGGTCTCATAAATCAGAACTTAGAGGAGCAAGCAATGGGTAAGGAAATGCTCTGTAATTTCATATCAAAACATTGAAGGATCTAATGGCACCCAAGATAGTGAGTTGGATGGATCTACCATCACAGAATAGAGATGCAAAGAAATGACTGGAACTATGCATTCAAGCCATCATATATTAGTTCTAGATATTCTAGCAAGTCCAAATCTGCATATTGATGCATTAGGACATATTATGGTGCTAACCAAGTCAGAATCTTAGTTGCACCCGAGCTACTCTAGGTTAACCGAGCTGAGTCGGGTTGTATAAGAATTGAGAAGTCAGTTTTCTCTGAGCTTCTGAGTAAGCCTGGGAGAGCTACCCGAGCTATGCCAACTACTATGTATAGAGAATTTATTGCAATTCTTTAATGGTAATAACTCTTATAGATAATGAATTGTAAAGGTTATTGCTTACAAAAAATTTAGTTTGCAGAGAAATTCAGAGCCCTTAGCAATTTAGAGTGAACTTGTGTTTGAAAGCAAAGTTTGATCAAATTCTCCAAGTGATATGGCATCCATATCTACCATCAAGGTTAAGAAAGGATCAGAAATGTTGGTAAGAAATGTTGTATGTAACCCTCCAGAGTTCAAGATTCATCTAGCAGTTGTAGAGGAAATAGATCCATTGGGAGCTCATTCCCTAATTCCTCCAAGGGTATTACTGGTGAATGATGTTTGAAGCTTCTATCATTGCAACATCTAGAAGCTTAGAACAATTGAGATGAATTCAGCATATGATAAATTGTATGAATGTGGGAATCTGAAGCCCGAGCACAAACATCCTGAAGTTAAAGGTTTAACCCACATCTTGCACATGCTGAAGAATTTCCAAATCAAATGGATTAGATTTGTTCTTAGCCATGTTCATGACATGCAGCTATGGTTGGAATAGCCTATAAAGATCACAAAGACAATGATACACTAAGTAACAGGGTATCCCATGCTCAAAAAATCTAAAGCTACCAAAACCCTAACCAAAGATAAGCTAGTTGAGTTAACTCTTGCCGAGTGGGATGGCAGAGGCATGAGACTGAATGGAGTTACTAACATGGAATTGAAATTTGAATCCATGAGATAGCTCACAAGATATATAGTTCCATCAAACCTAATAGTGTACCTTGTGAAGCTGTGGACTTGGCATACAAGGTGGTGAAAAACAATCTGGAATTTGACCTAGCCAAGTTGCAACTCATTCATCTAAGAAAGAATATGGAAAGCATGCAGGCATCTAAATCAAATCCATGTAAGTTTAGTTCTCTCCTAGTATACATATTATTTTATGTTTAGAAGCTATTTCCTTCTAAGGGGATAGTGGCATGGAAGAAGGATAGACCCATAATTCATCAGATTCATAGATGATTTAGGAGATAATTTTGAGAATATCATGGATGGATATTTTGAGAACTTCAGACAAAAGATGCAGAGTAGATATAGGATTCCTAAACAACTAGTTGAAAATTACAAGGATGATATTTTTTTTCTAGTTGATTGTGATAAGGTTTACATACAAGTTGTAAAACCTAGGGTTGCATGGGTAAAACCTCTTGCATATGAGGTTAACATTGATGAAACCAAGAACATCATTAAGGCTCTTGTAAATGAACCTGCTAATCCCAAGGCACCATACTTTGGTACCTATGAAGAAGAAAAGAGTAGGGTATCT
Source organism: Thuja plicata (assembly GCA_018584345.1). NCBI lineage: Eukaryota > Viridiplantae > Streptophyta > Pinopsida > Cupressales > Cupressaceae > Thuja > Thuja plicata. The sequence continues at coordinate 235,931 of MU217279.1, read as the reverse complement.
ATAGAGATAGAGATTCCTAAGATTCTAAAGAGAGGAAAGAAGAGGTTTAAAAAGTTTGAAAAGAAATATGGCAAGACCTCTGACTCTCCTTCTATCACTGAAAGTAAAGATGATACAGTTAAGATAGAGGATGATGAATCTGAGAAAAAAGAGGAAGAGGTAGAAGTAGAAGTAGAACCTCCTAAGAAGAAAAAGAGGCTAGCTCTCAAAAGAACACCTAAAGCCCTTACACCTATCCTCACTACTAGAAAACCAAGGAGATCAAGAAGGAGACTTTTATTGGGTAAAGATGATGATGATGATGAATAATTGGACACATTTGTTTTCAAGAAACTACAACTTACACTTGAGAAAAAGATTAAAAATATGAAAGGAGGCAGTGGTATGGGTTCTCTTAAGTCATTGAATTATGCTTCAAGGACTAAGGAAGAACAAAATAAAATAGAGGAAGTAGTTGTGGAGAAAATGACCAAATGGAAATATGACCCCTCCGAGTTGAAGAGTCATATGGCAGAAGATTTATTCAAGGCAGTATCTATTCCTTGGCACAATGCAGTCAGGACTGAAAAAGAAATAAGGGAAAAGGCCTTGAGGGAAGTCATGCCTGCTATGAATAAAAAAAGATAAAAGAGGCAATGACAAAATATGAAAACAATCATACTCATTTTATGCCCTGCATACCTGTCCCTACATTTTGTGTGCAAAATGTTGGGTCCCCTCTTTTCGTTTGGGCTCTTGCCTTGTTTTCTTTGCTTTCTTCATTTTCCTCTTTGGGCTTTTCCTCCTGTGAGGTTTTTTTCTTTCTACTTTTTTCTTCTTGTGTCTCGAGGACCTGGTCCTAGAGTTTGTTCTTTCCAGAACTAGATTCCAGACTCTAGGATTCTCCGCCATGATGTCTTCTTCTCGCAAGAAGGTATGGTTGCATGGAATCCCCGAGCCCAGAGTCTGGAGGTTTTCCTGTTGTGGAGTTTGCAAAGAAGAGTGTAACTTGTTTTTACCCTAAGATTATAAATGGAAATTACCCATCACTTTCACAATTACCGCTATTAAAAACACATAGAGTATTCAGAGTGATTCTTAGGTGATTAAACTATGATTAAGCTGTGAGTTGTTCTGTGCTTAGTGGTCGATTACCAATTGATTTGAAGTGTCTATTCATAATCATTCAAGAGTAGAACTTGTTGCAGAAGTGCTCTTGGTGTGCCTCTCCCCTGGTGTTCTTCAGATTTCTAGGTAGGTTCTCATTTTGTCCTCTGGTTTCCTGTTGTCCTTTTCTTGCGATTTCCTTTTGTTTTTGTTTCTCACTTTGTTTGGTCTTGCTGGTGCATCTTTTGTGTTTTGTGTTTTTAGTTTGCCTCTCATCGGTGGGTTGGCTCTGCCAGAGGGTTGTCCTCCCTCTATGTAGTTGTAAATTAATGTATACAATGTATATTGTCTTAGGGTAGCTCATGTACTTATGTAAATGCAATATAAATCTGTAAGCAGTTTGTAAATACCATGTATTTTTTATGTATATGTTTTTCGACCTTCATCCCTCTATGAATTTGTGTATATATCTTGTTTGTATCCCTCTAAATTGATGAGTTTTTCATTCTCTTTCATGTGTTTTCACTCACCATACCGAGCTCGTCGAGACGGAGTCACCACGGTTTCAACTTGGCACCTCGCTAGTTTGAGTCATGGCGGCTTTCTCTCTCCTCTGTCTCATCACCTTAATGGCGGTATTAATTTCCCACAAGTGGGCATTCAAACCATGTCCCATCTGGAATTCAATTTTCCTTGTGTCATCCCACTTATCACCATTAATGCCTTTATGTCACCTATCACATGAACACGTGCCAACCAATGTCAGTCAAGTATGGTTTCCCTCTGGTCACATCGATATGGTAACGGCTAGCTTATCCAGACTCTGGGTCATGAGTAATCCCTTGTCTTTCATTCCCTCATATCACTTGGTTCAACACCCTTGAGTCCTACTCATGTCTATTTCAAGTATTTTAGGATTTTGGTATGTACTAACACTTGTTGGACAGGTACAGGGTGGTGATGAATACCCTGGAGTTCCTAATATTCTTTTATATATACCATGTTCTAATGGTTCTCCGGTCTTGCAGGTTGCGGATAAGCTAATCAAGATGTCTAAAGTAATCACCCCTCTTGATAGCCTGGAGCTACCTACCACTTCCACCCAGGCGGCCACCAAAACCAAGGCCTAAAATTTGCTGGCAAAGCTGCCACTCACCTCCAAATACCTAAAGGAGGGTGTTCTCATGGGATCCAAGGTGGATTCCAAAGTTCAAGAAATAACAGACATAGAGTCAGGACTCTAGGCTGAAATACAAGGCTTAATCCAAGCCATCTACAGGTTGAAGGCCACTGGGGATAATTTGGCCACTCATCTCGCCGCCTCCAGCATCATTAAGGGGGAAAACTTTCCTTGTTTCGTGCAATCATCAAAGTTAATACTCTAGCTAGCAACTTTGTACAATGCACCTACTCAGACCGTTCTTCTTCCCAATCCCCAGCCATTATAGTATCTAGCAACAATTGTCACCCTAGACATGGAAACTTTTGCCTCAGGGCTGGGGATCCCAGAGTTCAATGGATCCATTATTTGGAATCAAGTCCAGATGTTGCAGGAGTTTGAGGATGCTGCCCTTATCTCCTGGCAATATCTTAATAGCCACTGGCTGAAGTCCCCAAAGAGGGATTCTAGGAGGATGAAGATGGAAATTCCCTGCGGGGAGTTCAAAGAGCCCATTCAATTGGGCATTATCTTTTTGTGCAGGATCTTCAGATTGCCCCATTGCTAGGATTTCTCGGCATGGATGTACTACTTGACCTACAACTGGGCAGCCATCATATCCAATCACATGGACACGCAGCTAAAGGGCATCATCCAGAGTTCTAAGTTCTACATGATTTCATATGTGCTATGGGTATTATCCCAACAAAGACCGGCTTTTCCAGGTTTGGGAATAGCGGGTGAACTTGGAAATGGGTCAGGCCAGTTGACACCATGGGATCATTATCCCCATATACAATGGGAACTTAGTTTCCTAGATTTCTATTGGGTAAATGATGCTTTCATTTACCATAACATCCTAACACTTACCCAGGACTCCAGGTACCGATTGTCATAGGAGGCGATAAATTTGGTCAGCCCCTATGGCTGCTATTTCATTCAGTTCCAGCACCACACCTACATTTGGGTGACCAGCTTCTCTAGGAAGCCCCATCTTCTTCCCCAGTATTGCAGGGATAGAATTATTCTTTTAGAGTTCTTCTAGCAGATGATGGATCTGCATGCCTTCTTTACATTGAATAAGGTCATCAATGTCCCATTCCCATTTTCATGCGGGAACTATACATGTAGCCTCACCATAGCAAGGGAGGTCGATAATGAATTGAAAAACCTAGGGCTGGTGGAATTCCACCATGCCAAGAAAAACTATGATCCTCTAGGAAAGATTTCCATAGCACTTCCCCAGGCATCCTCGCCATATGAAGTAGATATTGAAGATTTTTGGGTGGACTGCCAAGACAATTTTGATCTTCAGGCCTGACAACATTCATAGATGAGAAAGGGACTCATGAACGTGCTTGACCTTTGAACTTTTCTAAAGGGATTTTCAAATGACAGGTCATTGGAAGACCTAGCATATAAAGAGCAGGGGTTAGACAAGTTAGATCTCCCTCCGGTGGATTGGGCCACCCCTGAAGACTTAACAATTGAAGGGGCATGTCACCCTATTTTGGAGGCAAGTCACCAATGTCTTTCCTGGGCATGTCCTAAAAGCACCCGAAAGAAACCAATGGTTCGTAGGGCCACTCCCTCCTCTGTCAGTGCCAGACCTTCTCCATCTTCTGTTGCTGCCAGACCTAGCATGAGTAAAGGGAAATAAAAAGAGGACGCTCTAGCCAAGGTACCTCCCCAATTTCCCACCCCTTTAATGGTACAACTACAACAACAAATGGAGTTGGTGAGGCTGGTCAGCCAGCAAATAAGCACATAGATATATTTTGGCCTCCTCATGACTCCAATGGCTTTTTCTTTCCTGACGGGATCGCCATCGTTGGCTGTGATGAAGAGAAGACAGACTTTCACCGAAGCAGAGTCTACCAGCATTCTGGAGACTAGGGTCCCACTGACAAGAAATAAGAAGAAGAAAAGGGTAACCCCCACACCAAGCACAACCACCAGCCCCGGTATGCCAGAATTACCACCAGTTGATGTTAGTTCATATTCTCTCGAACTAGAAAATATTTTTGACTCCTTGCTCCCGCGTGATGACTTTGATGACACTTTCTCAACAAATGAGATCATGGACCTTCAACAAGGTATAGGTCAAGCGGTGGAAGAAATTTCCACTTAGGATAGGGAGGAGATCCCAGAAGAAGAGGTATCATCAGAATAAGAGGCCTAGGAGGAAGCAGAAAAGAGGCCCGAGCAGGAGAAGACACCGGTCCAAGAGACCAAAGATACACCAAGGAAGCCCATAGATGAACAGCCAATGGTTGGGGAACCCAAACCTTTGGGATCAATCATGCCCCCTTTCATCATGTTCCAGATGCCTTTGGTTACTTTGGGTGATTAGGTACCCTGGAGCACATTTGGTGAGGTAGTAACCGTGGCCACATTGTTAAACTTTGGCTAAAGACCTCAACCACCCCCAAAGGATATTCCAATGGAGGAAATTTTTCCAGTAGAGGAGGCTGATGAAGCCCAAGAATAGCAGTAGCGGATTGACTAGGAAGTCCCAGACAATGTAAATGTAGGACCAGCTGATGCCACGAGGGACAAGAAAGTCCCCAAAGATACAAATAATGTTGAGACTAGAGAAAAGGTTCCAGACATCACCATAGAAGATTATAGCATGGCAGAAAATACTGAAGGTTCTAGAGAACATGAAAAGAAACAAGAGCAAGAGAAGGAGAAAGATCCTGAAGATAATGTACATTCTAGGAACACATCACCAGATTTTGAAGGGAATCTTGATGCACAGGTCTTAGCAATGAAGCCATCCCAACCATCCCAATGGCTAGTAGAATCAAAGAAAAGAAAGGCCCCAGGGGTCGCATCAAGCGCTCCACTCTCTTTGGCCAAAATGATGGCCAGAAATATGGAAGCTCGTAAACCCAAGAAAGTGTGGACAGGCCATATTCTCTGGACTGGGCTGGTGGGAAACATAGTTGCGACTATTACAACACCCCCTCTAGGTGCAGATGCAGCAGCCGTAAGGCCCAAGGAATATAACATCACAAAAGTGGCACTAGGGAGAAGAGACAAGCAAGGTGAACTAGACTTGCTAAGGGAGGCCACCAAAGTAGTAGAGGCCAGATATATCAAGTAGGGCCAAAAGTTGAAGGAAGAAAGAGAGACTAACGTCAATCTCCTCGTGCTTTTGGTAGAACTAATATAGTCTTTGGCTGAGATCCACCTAGAAACTCCTTCCTTCAGATTGTCGCTTGTGTAGGGTGATGTGGATTCTCTCCGGATGATGAAGAAGAAGGCACGGGCTATAGATGGGTGGGCCGCTGAGAAAGTACCTACCATGAGACAATTTCTAGAGGCATCCCTCCTAGACCTTTATCAGTTCAACACCCTTCTCAACCAGGAAAATGGCTCCACTATTATATGGGAATAAGATCTAGTGAAGTATGAAAAGTGGAGGGCCAAGATAGAATAAATTCACAACATAGGAGAAGATTTTGGGAGATGAATCATATAATTCCCTCTAGGCCCATTAATCTAGACTTGTCCTTAAGATTAAGGTATGCAAGGAACTGGTTAAGGCCTTGAAAGAGAAAGTGACAGCAGCTCAATACCCCTTGGGCCTATTTCAAGCATTTATGGCTGGAGTATCGCAAGTCGATCCCTTCACCACCAAAACATGTACCCTAGAGGACTACATCCTCAGCAAGTTTGATGAATAGATGGAGTCCCTGTATCTGCCTACCAGATATTTTGACTAGGGCAGGTTATCTAGACTATCCAATACAATGATTTGGTCACATGATGCCATCAAGATGGTGGATGAGTTCTGGAATGGGGCCGGAGATGTTGAGGAGACATTGGAAGCTGTTCGTAGTCAATGGGACGATATTAAAGATATAGATGAAGAAGGCATAGGCTAGGTTTTAGATACCTTGAAGAACAGTAAGTAGCAATAAAGGTTCTCCGGACTCTAGAGAATTCTATCAACCATGTATCGATTGCATTCTTTATTCTTTGGAGGTATAAGCTTCTGGATCCCGTAGTCCTAGATCCAATATTATTTTTGAATTCTTTAAAGTGACCTATGTCCCAGTTCCCAAAGTCAATTGGTCACTTTCAAGGTAGTTAATAAAGATGTCAGAAAGTAGGTAACCACAACAAGGCACGTCAGCTCGACAAGAAGGTTCTGATAGGTGGTCTTCCCAAGGTGTCGTTCTAATGTAACACCTGGCACATTGAAGACAGGGAGCTACATTTCCATTTATGAGGCATGTAGCCTTGATCCCCGGGGGATCATATTTCTTATTTTCTCATCTCGGCTCTCTTCTTGAGGCTGATTCTTCCGCTCCTCTTTTGTTGACTTATTCTTCTAACATGTCAGACCTTTTTCATCTGAAGGTCTTTAATAGCATGGTACAGGTAGTACCAGCCACCAAAAATAGTATTATATTGTTAAGTGTAAAATAAGTTAGGTTAGTTTTAGGTCAAAACTTGTGTATAAATAATAAGTCCGACCTCATTACAATGGTCGGAAAAATTGATGATTTTATAGTCCTTAGCTTATAGCATTTTGGGTTTTTCTCAGTTCTTAGTTGCAGAGCTCAATGCTCCTTAGTTTTTAGAAGCTTTTAGTAGTTAAATGCTCCCCTGGAGCCACCATTGTTGTACGCACCAGTGCTTGCTGGAAACATGTTAATGAAGAACGAAGGGTTCTATCAATGATGTTGTTAGCATTCTGATCTCAGGATTAACGATATTTTGTGCTGTATGTTCTTTATGTCCCTTGCTCTAATATTTTAAGTAGATTAATGACCTTTTTTCCTCTGTTATTGATTGAATATGAACTGATGGTTCTATATTTCTTCAGTATTTAGTGTAGCATGTTAGAGCTTGGTTGATGTTTCGAATGTTTGGCATGACTATAGGTAGATGAAGTATTCCTAACTCTATAATATCTTTTGAAGTTTATTTGGTAAAGTTAATGAATGCTTGCAGGAAACCCCACTCACTTAAATCCCCGAAGAAGACAAGCCAAGATAACCAACTATCCCCCCGAACAAAATAGTCACATTTCCCAACTAAGCTCCTACACTATCAAGACACGACTCTCACATGCTTGAAGGCCCAGGGAATCTCATTTCCTCAGAAAACCTTTACAGGTGAAGTTGGCCGGTACCCTGGTACCCAGTGACAACTTACATCTATTGGCGGACCTGATCACAAAGACCCGTCAATAGAAACTGGCGCTAGAAGGAGGGCATGAGCTCATCCCCTTCTAAGGATTTTGATTTTACACCATCCAAGGGTTCCCTAAGCCATAGTTTTAGGAGTCAGACCTTTAGTGGGATTGGATAATTTTCACCCATGAGATTCAAAAGAGTCCTTAGATCAGCTCCCAATCCCAGAAGGTTTGTTGAACTTGAGCCTCCTGCTCAAAATAAACAGACTTTGAAATCCAAACCAGCCGCCATTGTCTAGGGATATACTACAGCTCAGAATACCCAAGTTCCCCAGATAGCCCCAGGAATTAACGCTCAACCTAGTCAAAATCCAACACCCCTGATGGCTACATATTTTGGAAATACTAGGTCCCCGATGGGAACTTTTCTGGGTGTAGCCAATGATCTACCTTTGCACCTAGAGAATATTTGTCCCCAATATGAGCACTTAGGCTCACAAACCATCAAAGAGCATCTACAGGCATACAAAGATGCCATAAACTGACACTAGATCCAACATCAGGACATTGTGACCCAGATGTTCCCTCTATCCCTGAGATAGAATGAGCTAAACTGGTACCTTAACCTCCCCTCCAACTCCATCAATAGTTGGTAGGACATGGAGGACACCTTCCTGGCTACCTTCCATGTACACATGGACCCAGCATGGTCCTACAGCTAGTTCATCTCTATCATGAAGGAACCGAATGAGACCCTTGTAGCATTCAACCATCGGTTCCAATGTGCCTTGAAATGATGCATGGGTCTCTTCATCCCATTTGCAGATGTAACTATCCAGACCTATCTTAATGTGATGCACCCCTTCATTGCTACTCTCCTCTGGAGAACTACCACCCTCGGTGATCGGGATACTTTGGCAAAGGTTTACAACCTGGCCTTAGAGTTGTCCCATGGTCTTAACAAGTCTCCGAGTGGGATTGGGCCGAGCGTGCCCTTTAAAATGATACCTAGTAGAACTTCTTATGCTAGGGGATATAACCCCAATCAGGAAATGGGTGCCCTCATGATGGCCATGAATCCCCCACCACCACTGATAGACCAGTAGGCCCGGTATGTATACCCATCTTGAGCCCAGACAACACTGGGTCTAGAATCCTTTCCCTGGAACCAGCCACAACAAATTCAACGACCACAGACACAACCTCCCAGAGTGCCTTTCTTTCAGTCGTCCATGGCTAGAGGATTTCCGCCCTCAACTCTAGAAAATGTTGTCGCTTTCCCAGGAAATCAACAACAACAGTCATCACATTGTGATGCGAATACCTAGTTGACCACCGAGGTTGAATCCCTCCAGTGAATGTTGTCTACTCTAACTATGGATATGGGTCAGCTGAAGGCGGGTTCCTTTGCACCCCATAACACCAATTCCTAGAGAGGGAATATTTTCTCCAGCCAACAAAACAATAATGCCAGAGGAATAAATTTTATCAACAGGCCTCGACCCAACCAATAGCAATGGAATAACAATGCTAATACCAGAGGTCCCCCTCCGAACCCAAATACCAATCAAGGTGGCACTGGACCTTCCCATTTTATGCCCATCACAAAATTCCATTCCATGACCAACTAATGTAGATTGCATGACATAGGCTCTCATAATGAGGTAAACTCTGCCATGATGGATAAATTCATCATGATTTCCCAGTTGGACAGACAACAAACTTTCGATCCTACCCCCCTAAAGCCTCCTATACAAGAGCCCAGTCATGGTGCATTTACCTATGAGACTGTCTTCTTCAGAATAGGCAGAGAAGACAAAGAGGAACCCAAACTACAGGGGTTCTTTGATGAATCTATTCTAGCCTTTGAGGCCAATGCCTTCACCAACCCACAAACTCCCTACAAGACTAGGAGTTAGGCTGGTAAAGGAGCAGTTTATATTCCTACGCCTCCCAAAGACACTCCTCCCCAGTACAACATGACTGATCAGTTTATCCCTCCAAAAGGCCCTAGCTCTAACTAAGCTAAGGACCCAGCCGAGGGAAGCCACCAATTTCTGGGAGGAAGGTTTGACATCATGAAGGCATTAGAACAAACCACCACCTCCATGATCTTGATGGAGGTTTTACTTAACTGTCTTGAGCAGAACAAGTCTCTTCTAAAGCTCTTGGGAAACCAAGAAGTTGTTAGTCACCCACCCAAGACTATCCCTTTTGATGACGCCAATGCGACTATCTTCTGGGGCAACACTAAGGATCCTCCCTTCCTACTAGGCCTGAACATACAAGGGAAGAATATACACAACTACCTGGTAGATTCTAGGGCTTTAGGAAACATCATGCCTTTATCCATATGCCAAAAGCTCAGATTTTGACCCACCCCTTCTAACAGTGTAGTAATCTAGCCGGATAAAATTGTAGTAAAAATGGTGGGTGAACTGAAGAACATCTAGATTCAACTCATCCAGGACCCTAGGATAGCCAGCATAATCGACATCCAAGTGGTGGACATCCCAGAGACTTATGGAATGTTACTAAGTGGCAATTGGTCCAAGTCCCTTAATGGATATTTCTCGACTGACTTTTCCCACTTGTGACTCCCCTGGGAGGGAGAGTCTAACCAAATCTGAGTTGAAAGTGAGCCCCAGATGAAACAGGCCCTCACCGAAGTCAGGAGGGTAAATGAAGTCCTCTTCTCTGAGACTTCTCCCGGGGTGTATGAACCCCTTGAGATCTTAACATTCAATTTCACCCCCAGGGACGACCCCATAGTTTCATACAGAACCCAGGACTTAGAGGAAAAACTGAGGGTTGAGGTTAACTCTTAGGGTACCATAGTGACCCCCACCATGCTCTTGTCTGACACCTGGTGCTGAGTGTATTACTAGAAACAATCAGAGCTAGAGTGTGAACCTTGCCTTACCGCTGCTACCTAGCACATCAATGCCCTCCAGAAGAAAGAAAATACAACTGATTCCCCGGGACCCAGTGCTTCTGTTGGCAATGCCTTTTCAGCACCATTGGTCCAAGGATCCCAACTAGAAATCTCTCCAAAGGAAAAACTCACCCGTGTACCATCAACGTCAGAGGAAACCCCTCCCAACCTTCCCAAAAACAATCCAAAGACCACCTCTTCTTCCCAGCCCTAGAAAACAAATGATGACTTGTGGACCCGTTAAGTTTGACGGGCCTCCATCCAAACAAGGCTATGGGGCCAGAGTGGAATTGATCAATCCAAAGGGGAAATCCTTCCTTATGCACTATAGGCTGTAGTTCAACTACATAAATAACATCACAGAGTATGAAGCTTTGGTCCTTGGACTCCTATTTGCACTAAGAAAAGGAATCACTCACCTCTGGGCCCTGGGTGATTCAGAGTTGATTGTTAAGTAGGTCTAGAGTCAATACACCTGCCACGATAAAAGATTGGCCGCATACTATAACCAGGCATGGAGCCTTATTGAATATTTTGATTCCTTTGGCATTGATCTTATTTCCCAGAGATGGAACTATGTCCCAGATGCCCTTGTTGTTTCTGCTAGCATGCTTGAGCCAATGGCTAGCTTGTGACTCTGAAAATTCTCTGTTGAGATGATCCCCACCCCATCCATCCCAGATAATGTCACCCATTTTTAGGTCTTTGAAAATGATCAGCATATCCTGGCCTTTATGGCCAATGTCGGTGTCTTTAAAGACCAAATAGTGGAGGAGAGAGATAACAATGATACTAGATAGGGTGATGAGAATGACAGGATCATGGAATTACCAACCAACACCATCCCTAAAGGGATGGTCACACTTGAATGAATCTTTGACTCAGACCCTCAAGGCTGGGAAAAGATATCATCCTCCTCTGAGGGAGGAAACTTTGAAAAAGTGAACATCGGCTAGCCTGGTGAAAAGAAAATGATACACATTGGCACCTCATGCTCCCCAGAGGAGAAGAAGAAGATTCTCACAGTTCTCTAAGAATACATTAATGTAATCATGTGGGGGTATGAGGATTTGAAGATATATGATACATCCATCATGACCCATACTATCCCACTGAAACCTGATGCTAAGCCTTTCTGGCAAAAGCAACGACCGATCAATCCAGTGATCGAGCATCTGATCCATCAGGAGGTAAAAAAACTACTGTCAGCCTAGATAATCTTCCCAATTTGGCATACTACGTGGTTGCCAACCTAGTCCTTGTGAGGAATAAAAGCAATGAGATCCACCTTTGTGTGGATTTCCAAAATTTGAACAAAGCCTCCAAGAAAGATAATCACCCTGTCCCCTCGCTAGATGAGGTATTGAAAATCATGAATGGATCACAAATGATGTCTTTCTTGGATGGGTACTCTGGGTATAACTGAGTCATGGTTAAATATGAGGATAGAGAAAAAACAACATTTACCACCAAGTGGGGAATGTTTGCTTACTAGAGAATGCCCTTTGGCCTGATTAATACAGGGGCCACATTTTAGAAGGCTACAGACATTGCATTTGAAGGCCTTGTGAACCGGTGTATAATCATCTACATGGATGATTTGACCATCTTTTCCCAGGACAGGCGTGATCATTCTGCCCACCTCACCCAAATTTGTGAGAGATGTCACCGGTATGAAATATCCCTCAAGCCTAATAAATGTATATTCAGGGTCACTAAAGGGAAGTTTCTTGGGCATATTTTCTTTGAGAAGGGTATATCCATTGACCCTAAGAGAGTTGAAGTGTTGGTGAACTTACAAATGCTAGGTAGCAATAAGGAAATGAGATCTTTCTTTGGGAAGATCAATTTTGTTCAGCGATTCATCACTAGATTCATCGAGATCATAAAACCACTCAATGAGATGTTGAAGAAAGATACTAAAATTGAGTGGAGTCCTAAAGCAAAGCAGGTGTTTGCCCAAATTAAACAAAAAATTGTGGAGGCCCCAGTCCTGACTAGTCTAGACTATTCCCTCCCCTTCTACATTTATTCCTTTGCTTCACTGCATTCTTCCATGGAAGTCTTGACCTAGAAGGTCAAAGGGGAGGAATGACCAATTGCTTTCATGAGCTCCCCCTTCAAGAATGCCAAAGTCTAGTACTCGCCTTTGGAGAAATAGGCCTTTGCTCTTGTTCGCGCTGTGAAGAAATTTTGACATTATATTCTCGGGAGCAAAGTGCATGCTATCATCCCAAACCAAGCAGTAAAATATCTGTTGATGCAGAGTGAGTTGGGTGAGAGATGAGGGAACTGGATGGCCATCCTCCAGGAATATAATTTAGAAATGCAACCCATGAAGATAGTCCGAGGCCAGGGACTATGTAGAGCGATGGCAGAAGAGACTCCCCACATCAAATGTCAAACATATACAATAGAGTCCAACACTCAGGACCCATGGTACACAGACTTGGTGTAATTGTTGTTGAATAATAGATGCCCAAAGGGATTGCCTTCAAACAAGCATCACGCCCTGTGGTGAAAAAGTGCACACTTCATTATAAAAAATGTCATGCTTTTTTGCAAGAAATATGAGGGAGTGTACCTCCAGTGAATTGATAGGGTTCAATCTGTAAAGATAATCAAAGAATTTCATAGGCAATTTAGAACTGGGCATGGTTCAGTTGATGCCACTTCCATTCAGATCCTCCGGGCTGGATAATATTGGCCTTGTATCTTTAAATATGTCTACACTCACATCAGGAAGTGTCATACTTGCCAAACCACGTTACATCATGAGCGGAACCCGACTATGCATTTGTAGCCGATCTTTGAAGCTAGACCTTTTTCCCAATAGGAATTTGACTTTATTAGGGAAATCAACCCCAACTCATTCACAAAACACTGGTATATTCTCACTGCTACCGATTATTTCACCCAGTGGTCTGAAGCGATACCTTGTAAAAACAACATGGCAGATGTAGTCATAAAATTCCTAGAAGAAAACATCATCACAAGATTTGGAATGCCCTTTGTTATAGTATGTGACAATGGTCTGGTGTTTTCTTTAGCACAATTACTTGAATGGAGCTATGACAGGAAGATCACTCTAAATTTCTCTAGCAACTATTACCCCCAAGAGAACGGTGTGGTTGAATCAACTAACAAAAATTTGCTTGAAGTGATCAAATATTTGTTAGAACAAAATCCCTGGGACTGGCATCAAAATTTTAGATTCACTCTCTAGGTGGATCATATTTGAATTAAGGCAGCCCTGGGGACATCCCCATTCCATATGGTTTACAGCCAGAACCTAGTCTTCCCCATTAACTTGCAGATCCTAGTTTTACAATTTATGTAGGAATTCAGCAACCGGGACAATATTGTGGAGGTTTGGCTCCTAAATCTAGTGTGAATGGAAGAACAAAGAGACGCAGCCCTTGAAAATTTTTTGCGTCACCAAGCAGTAGTGAAATGATGGTTTGACCAAAGAGCCCAGTATAAGGCCTTTCAAATTTTGGACTTGGTCCTCTTGTGGGACAAGGCTCGGGAAAAGAAAGGAAAGAACACCAAATTCCAACGGCTCTGGCTCAGACCATACTTGATATCAGAGATCTGTGGGGCAAATACTTATCACCTCAGTACCATGACCGGAGAAGCCATTCCATTTCCTGTCAATGGATAGTTTCCCAAGCACTATTTTGAATGAGGTAAGTTTGTCCAGAATTGTACTATATGTAAACTTCTCACTTGTAAATATTCCTTCCTGGTGCTCTGTTCGGGGTGCCTTGCCTTGTAAATAGTTTTTTTGGATATCCTCTAGGACTATCCCTTTTCTTTTTTCATTTTTTTTTTGGCTTCGTTCTTTCTTTTCTGGGTCCCTAGTGTTTTTCCCCCCTTTTGTAGACCAGTATGCTTTGCATAACATCTAGTCTCAGGAAAGGTACCTTTTGCATTTTTAGTGGATTTGGAATCTATTGTTAGCATGGTGGAATTGGTCTGCGCTCCAGAGTTATTTTGTGAGTTGGGTAATAGGCTATGAGAAATCTTCATCGGATTCATCCCCGAAAGTCTAGAAATCAGTTAAATCAAAACTAAAGGAATAAGTAACCGAACACACTAAGAGTAGATCGGTCGCACTAGTTTTTTGGCCCAACTCTAAAATTTTAAATTCTTTCCTGATCCAAAGTTTTTCTCCCCTTATTTAGCAATTTGAAGTGGATGGAAAGGTTAAAGAAGTACCACCATTAAAATTAGCTAAACTTAAGGCTAATGGTGAAAGGAGTACCACCTTCCCATCTAAGAAAAGAAAGAAATAAAAGAAAACAAAAGAGTTGGAAAATTTTGGTATCCAGAGGAAACGAGAAGATTTGATAACTTTGGTTTGATGTATCTAGTGCCTCTTCTCTCTTTCTCCTAGAGGTCATCAGCTTGATTTGCTTTCAAAGCACACACTTCCCAACTGACAAAAGACCAAGGATTGAATCATGTATGGGCTGGATTTTCTCAAATGCTTTGTACCTTGCCAACAAGATGCTCCAAGTAATGATTGATCCCAATGTTGCTAACCAGAGATTCTATAGTTATCAAATGTGCTAAGGAATTCATCCTAGAGAGTCACCATTTTTTATGCCCTGCATACCTGTCCCTACATTTTGTGTGCAAAATTTTGGGTCCCTTCTTTTTGCTTTGGCTCTTACCTTGTTTTCTTTGCATTCTTCATTTTCCTCTCTGGAATTTTTCTCTTGTGAGGTTTGTTTTCTTTCTACTTTTGTCTTCTTGTGTCTCTGGGACCTGGTCCCAGAGTTTTTTCTTTCTAGAGCCATATTCCAAACTCCAGGATTCTCCACCATGATGTCTTCTTCTCGTGAGAAGGTATGGTTGCATGGAATCCCCAGGTTCGGAGTCTGGAGGTTTGCCTATTCCTGAGTTTGTGGAGAAGAGTGTAACTTTTTTTTACCCTAAGAGGATAAATGGAAATTACCCATCACTTTCATAGTTACCACGATTAAAAACACTTAGATCATTCAGAGCGATTCTTAGGCAATTAAACTACGATTAAGCTGTGAGTTGTTATGTGCTTAGTGGTCGATTACCAGTTGATTTGAGGTGTCTGTTCATGATCATTCAAGAGTTGAGCTTGTTGTAGAAGTGCTCCTAGTGTGCCTCTCCCCTACTATTCTTTGGATTTCCAGGGAGGTCCTCATTTTTTCCTTTGGTTTCCTGTTTTCCTTTTCTTGCAGTTTCCTTTTATTTTTGTTTCTCACTTTATTTGGTCTTGCGTGTGCATCTTTTGTGTTTTGTGTTTTTGGTTTACCTCCCATTGGTGGGTTGGCTCTGCTAGAGGGTTTCCCTCCCTCTGTGTAGTTGTAAATTAATGTATACAATGTATATTTTCTTAGGGTAGCTCATGTACTTATGTAAATGTTGTATAAATCTGTAATCAGTTTGTAAATATCATGTATTTTTAATGTATATGTGTTTTAGCCTTTGACTCTCTATGAATTTGTGTATATATCTTGTGTGTATCCCTCTAAATTGATGAGTTCATCACACTCTATCATGTGTTTTCACTCACCATATTGAGCTCATCGAGACGGAGTCACCGCGGCTCGAACTCAGCATGTTGCTGGTTTGAGTCATGGAGGCTTTCTCTCTCCTCTATCTCATCACCTTAATGGTGAGATTAATTTCTCACAAGTGGGGATTCAAACCATATCCCATCTGGCATTCAATTTTACCCTATGTTAGCCCACTTATCACCATTAATTCCTTTATGTTTCCTATCACGTGACTACGTGCCAACCCACGTCAGCTGAGTATGGTTTCCCTCTAGTCACGTCAACACAGTAATGGCTAGCTTATTCGGACTCCAGGTCCTGAGTAATCCCTTGTCTTTCGTTCCCTCCTATCACTTGGTTCAACACCCTAGATTCCTATTCACTTCTATTTCAAGTATTTCAGGATTTTGTTATGTACTAACACTTGTTGGACAGGTATAGGGTGGTGATGAATTCCCCGGAGTTCCTAATATTCTTTTATATATACCATGTTCTAATGGTTCTCCAATCTTGTAGGTTGTGGATAAGCTAATCAAGATGTCTAAAGTAATCACCCCTCCTAATATCCTAGAGCTACCTACCACTTCCACCCAGGCGGCCATTAAAACCAAGGCTGAGAAGTTGCTGGCAAAGCTGCCACTCACCTCCAAATACCTTAAGGAGGGTGTTCTCATGGGATCCAAGGTGGATTCCAAAATTTAATAAATAACAGACATAGAGCCTAGAATTTGGGCTGAAATGCAATGCTTAATCCAAGCCGTCTACAGGTTGAAGGCCACCGGGGAAAATTTGGCCACTCAGCTCGCCGCCTCTGACATCATTAAGGTGGCAAACTTTCCTTGTTCGATGCAATCACTGGAGTTAATAACTTAGCTAGAAACTTTGTAAAACACACCTACTCAGACTGTTCTACTTCCTAATCCCCGGTCATTACAATATCCTACAACAATTGTCACCCTGGATGCAACAAATTTTTCCTTAAGGCTAGGTATCCCACAATTCAATGGATCTATTATCCAGAATCAGGTCCAGACATTGCAGGAGTTTGGGGATGTTGCCCTTATCTCATGGAAATATCTCAATAGCCACTGGCTGAAGTCCCCAAAGAGGGATTGTAGGAGGATGAAGATGGAAATTCCTTGTGGGGAGTTCAAAGAGCCCATTCAGGCGAGAATTATCTTTTTGTGCAGGATCTTTAAATTTCCTCATGCCTAGGATTTCTTGGCATGGATGTACTACTTTCTTTACTGCATCACCACTCATAGCCAGACCTTCAACTGGGCAGCCATCATATCCAATCACATGGACACAAAGCTAAAGGGCGTCATCCAGAGTTCTAAGCTATACATGAAATCATACATGCTATGGGCATTAGCCCAACAAAGACCAGCTTTTCCAGGTTTGGGAATAGTGGGTGAACTTGGAAAAGGGTTGAGCCAGTTGACACCATGGGATCATTATCCCCAAATACAATGAAAATTTAGTTTCCTAAATTTATGTCAGGTAAATGATGCTTTCATTTACCATAACATCCTAACACTTACCCGGGACTCTAGGTACCGATTGTTACACGAGGTGATGAATTTGGTCAGCACCTATGGCCGCTATTTCATTCAGTTCCAGCACGACACCTACATTTTGGTGACCAGATTCTCTGGGAAGCCACATCTTCTTCCCTGGTATTGCGGGGATAGAATTATTCTTTTAGAGTTCTGCCGACAGATGATGGATCTGCACGCCTTCTTTACATTGAAGAAGGTCATCAATGTCCCATTCCCATTTTCATGTGGCACCTCACCATGGCAAGGGAGGCTGATAGTTTATTAAAAAGCCTAAGGCTGGTGTAATTCCACCACGCTAGGAAAAACTACGATCCTCTAGACAAGATTCTCACAGCACTTTCCTAGGCATCCCCGCCACATGAAGTAGATATTGAAGATTTTTGGGCAGATTGCCAAGACAGTTTTGATCTCTGGGCCTGACAACATTCATGGATGAGTAGGGGATTTAGGAAGGCACTCGACCTTCAGAATTTTTTCAATGGCTTTTCAGATTATGGGCCACTGGAAGACCCAGCATATAAAGAGAAGGGGTTAGACAAGTTAGATCTCCCTACGGTGGATTGGGCCACCCCTGAAGACTTAACAATTGAAGGGGCATGTCACCCTATTTTGGAGGCAAGTCACCAATATTTTTATCAAGCATGTCCTAAAAGCACCTAGAAGAAACCATTGGTTCATAGGGCCACTCCCTCCTCTTCCAACGCTGGACCTTCTCCATCTTCTGCCACTGCCAGACCTAGCATGAGAAAAGGGAAAGAAAAAGAGGGTGCTCCAGCCAAGGTACCTCCCCAAGTTCCCACCCCTTTAATGGTACAACTACAACAACAAATGGAGTCAGCGAGGCTAGTCAGCCAAAAAATAAGCACATAGATATCTTTTGGACTCCTCATGACTCCAATGGTTTTTTCTCACCCAACGGGATCCCTGTCGTTGGCTGCGATGATGAGTAGACATACTTTTGCCGAGGTAGAATCTACCAGCATTCTGGAGATTGGGGTCCCACTGATAAGAAAGAAGAAGAAGAAAAGGGTGACCCCCACACCAAGCGCAGCCGCCAGCCCTGATATGCCAAAATTGCCACTAGTTGATCTCAGTATGAATTCTCCCAAACTAGAAAATATTTCTGACTCCTCACCCCCACACGATGCTTTGATGACACTTTCTCGATGGAAGAGCTCATGGACCTTCAATAAGGTATAGGTCAAGCGGTGGAAGAAATTGTTTCTCAAGATAGGGAGGAGATCTGAGAAGAAGAGGCAGCATCAAAACAAGAGGCCCAGGAGGAAGCACAAAAGAGGCCCAAATAGGAGAAGACACCGGTCAAGGAGATCGAAGATACACCAAGGCAGCCCATAGATGAGCAACTGACGGTTAGGGAATGCAGACCTTTGGGATCAACCTTGTCCCCTTTCATCATGTTCCCAACACCTTTGGTTACTCCAAGTGCTCAAGTGCCTTCGAGCACATTCGGTGAGGTAGTAACTGCGGCCGCATTGTTAAACTTTGGCCAGAGACCTCACCCAGCCCCAGAGGATATTCTGATGGAGGAAAATGTTCTAGTAGAGGAGGCTGATGAAGCCCAAGAACAGCAGCAATGGATTGACCAGGAAGTCCCAGACAATGTAAATGCAGGATCAGCTGACATTGGGAGGGACAAGGAAGTCCCCGAAGATACAAGCAATGTTGAGACCAGAGAAAAGGTTTCAGACATCACAATAGAAGACCCTAGCATGGCAGAAAATACTAAAGGTTCTGGAGAATAGGAAAAGGAACAAGAGAAAGAGAAAGAGAAAGAGCCCGAAGATAATGTACATTCTGGGAACACACTACCAGTTTCTAAAGGGAATTTCGATGCATAGGTCTTAGCAACAAAGCCATCCCAGCCACCCCAATGGTTAGTAGAATCAAAGAAAAGAAAGGCCCCGATGGTCGCATCAGGTGCTCCACTCTCTTTGGCCGAAATGATGGCCAAAAATATGGAAGCTCAAAAACCCAAGAAAGCACGGATATTCCATACTCTCCAGACTGGGCTGATGAGAAACACAGTTGTGACTATCACAGCACCCCCTCCAGGTGCAGATGCAGCGGCCGTAAGGCCCGAGGACTATAACATCATAGAAGTGGCACTAGGGAGAAGAGACAGGAAAGGTGAAATAGACTTGCTAAGGGAGGACACCAAAGTAGTAGAGGCCAGATATATCAAGTAGGGTTGGAATTTGAAGGAAGAAAGAGAGACTAATGCTAATCTCCTCACGCTTCTGGAAAACTAACACATCCTTTGGCCGAGATCCACCCAGGAACCCCTTCCTCCAGATTTCCACTTGTGTAGGGCAGCATGGATTCTCTCTGAATCATGAAGAAGAAGGCATGGGCTGTAGATGGGTGGGCCGCTAAACAAGTAGCCACCATGAGACAATTTCTAACGGTGTCCCTCCCAGACCTTTATCATGTTGACACCCTTCTCAGCCAGGCAAATGACTCCGCTATTATATGGGAGAAACATCTAGTGAAGTATGAAAAGTGCAGGGCTGGGCTAGAATAAATTTGCAACATAGGAGAAGAAGTCACCACAGAGCTAGGGATTTTGGGAGATAAATCATATGATTTCCTCCAGGCCCAGTACTTTAGACTTATCCTCAAGATTGAGGTATGCAAGGAACTGGTTAAGGCCTTGAAAGAGAAAGTGATAGTGGCTTAATACCCCCTGGGCCTGTTTCAAGCATTTGTGGCTGCAGTATTGCAATTCGATCCCTTCACCACCAAAATGTGTACCACAGAGGACTACATCCTCAGCAAGTTTGATGAATGGATGGAGTCCCTGTATCCGCCTGCCAGAGATTTTGACCAGGGAAGGTTATCTAGACTATCCAAGAAAATGATCTGGTAGCATGACGCCATCAAGATGGTGGATGAGTTCTGGAACAGGGCTGGAGATGTTGAGGAGAAATTGGAAGTTGTTCATAGTCAATAGGATAATATTAAAGATATAGATGAAGAAGGCATAAGCCAGGTGTTAGAGACCTTGAAGAATAGTAAGCAGCAATAAAGGTTCTCCAGAGTTCGGAGAATTCTATCAACCATGTATCAGTTGCATTCTTTATTCTTTGGAGGTATAAGCTTTTGGATCCCAGAGTCCCGGATCCAATATTATTTTTGAATTCTTTAAAGTGACCCGTGTCTCAGTTCCCAAAGGTGACCGGTCACTTTCAAGGTAGTTAATAAAGATGTCAGAAAGTAGGTAACTGCAATAATGCATGTAGGCTCGACAAGAAGGTTCTAATAGGTGGTCTTCCCAAGGCATTGTTTCAATGTAACACCTAGTGCATCAAAGCTAGGGAGCCACTTTTCCATTTATGAGGCATGTAGCCTTGATCCTTAGGGGATCAAATTTCTTCTTTTCTCCTCCCAACTCTCTTCTTGAGGCTGATTCTTCCACTCCTCTTTTCTTGTCTTACTATTTTGACATGTCAGACCTTTTTCATCTTGATGTCTTTTGTAGCGTGGCACAGGTAGTACCAGCCACCAAAAATAATATTATATTGTTAAGTGTAAAATAAGTTAGGTTAGTTTTAGGTCAAAACTTGTGTATAAATAATAAGGCCAACCTCATTCCAATAGTCAGCAAATTTGATGATTTGGCAGTCCATAACTAATAGCATTTTAGGTTTTTCTCAGTTCTTAGTTACAGAGCTCAATGCTCCTTATTTTTTAGAAGCTTTCATCAGTTAAATGCTCCCCTGGAGCCACCATTGTTGTATGCACTAGTGCTTGCTGGAAACATGTTAATGAAGAAGGAAGGGTTCTATCAATGATGTTGTTAGCATTCTGATCTCAGGATTAATGGTATTTTGTGTTGTATGTTCTTTTTGTCCCTTGCTCTGATATTTTAAGTAGATTAATGACCTTCTTTTCCTCCGCTATTTAATGAATATGAACTGATGGTTCCGTATTTCTTTAGTAATTAGTGTAGCATGTTAGAGATTGGTTGGTGTTTCAAATGTTTGGCATGACTATAGGTAGATGAAGTATTCCTAACTCTACAATATCTTTTGAATTTTATTTGGTAAGGTTAATGAATGCTTGCAGGAAACCCCACTCACTTAAACCCCTGGAGAAGATGAGCCAAGATAACTAGCTATCTCCCCGAACAAAACAGTCACATTTTCCAACTAAGATCCCACACTGTCAACACCCGAATCTCACGTGCTTGAAGGCCTGGGGAATCTCATTTCCCTAGACAACCTTTACAGGAAAATTTGGCTAGTACCCCGGTACCCGATGACAACTTACATCTTTTGGTGGACTTGATCATAAAGACCTATCAACAACTCCCAGATTCAGGACTTTCCAGATACTAAACAAAAAGATAGAATATGTTGTGAAGTCTACCACAATAGTGTGGAAAATTTATTTGAAGTGGAAGGAGATGATAAGGTAGAAGTACCAAGCATAGACCCTCTTGAACAGACCAATGATGATACATTACCCAAGGTAAAAAAAATTAAAGAGTCTAATGTCGAACAGATTGCAATGGAAGTAATGGCATCATTACCCCAATCACCTATCTAGAACATAATGTCTCCGAGCAAGGACAAGGTTACAGAGTCAACATATGAAATAGTAGGAACTGAGCAACATGCTCCACCTATTACTGGGCCAAGCACAACTGAGTCACAGATGGACAAGGTAAATTCAGCCAGTATTGATTCTTCAGTTAATCTTAATTCAACAATTGATACAGTAAAGGTTAATGATCTAATCCAATTGAATACTGAGATACAAGTTGAGGATGGAAAAGTTAAGGAAATTATTCCTTCACCTAATCCTAAGATCAAAGTTAAGGAGAAGGAATTAAATAGTAATGAGATTGATCTTGAAAAGGACATTGTGATTACAAATTGGGATCTTTCCAACTTATCAGTAGAGCAAATGGATATACTTGGAGAATTATGGAAGAGAAGAGAAATCTAGAAGAAGCTCCAAGAAGAGAAAAAGAGGAACAACGTACTTGAAGATATAAAATGCATATTCATAGATGCACTACAGATTGAGGTCAATGAAAATGACTCCATTATTGATCAACTTGTTGACATAGTCCATAAGTTTAATGAGGACATGAATGGTCAAGAGAAACTGCTTGAGAAAGTAGAGAGAAAGTTTGAAAACAAGGTTCTAGATAATGTTGCAAAGAAGATTGCAATTGACCAAGTGAAGCTAACTAATGTTATTAGAACTCTAGAAACCTCTGTGACCAATGTAGTATAACTATTTGTAAATTTGAGTGATACCTCTAACTTTACTATGGAGATAAAGAATAAGTTAGTAAATATTGATGCAGATATGAAGGAAAGTGCAAAGAAGTTGGCACTTGATCCAAGCACAAGCTCAGCACACTTCTTGAAGATCAAGTATCTGACCAATCTACAAGCTAAGTTACTGAGAGAAGAAGCAAGGACTAGAGAGTCTCTTATAGCCATCCAGGGCCAACTCCTACCACACATGGATGCAATGTAGAAATGCATCACACATGCCAAGACACTCATCCATGACAATAATTTCTCAGTTGCATAACTTATGATAGAATTGTCAGCCAAGCTATAGATAGAATTGCACATCATGAAGGTGGTACAGGACAATTGGGACTACACTCTATCTCAAATTTTGAAGGTACATTATGATTTCCTATCCTACTTTGGAATTACCTTGTAGATATAGTTTGGCATTCTTGTCAAAAAAAGGGTTAAAGGTCATTGTATATTATACATTGAGGAAATACATGTACAATTAAGTAGAGAAGAAGATATATATAACAAAAAAAAATTTGAAAAATCAAAAAATAGAGTCAGATGGACTCAAGCAGCAGAACAGGTGTCAAAACCTGAGCAGATAGTAAGGGGGAGTTTTGACTTATCAGATTCAGAGTACAATGATAAATGTTTTTGTCACTAATGCCCAAGGGGGTTATTATAGACCTTATGGAAAGACATGTTGTCTATTAGTGTCAAAATACTTAGTCATTCAGTTTTTCCCGAGTGGTCAATATGACCCGAGTGATCAGTATTGCCTGAGTCATTCAACATTGCCCGAGAGACCAGTGTGACCCAAGTGATCAGTATTGCCTAATTCATTCACCATCCCCTGAGTGAATAGTGTGGCCCGAGGGATCATCATATTTCCTGAGCATCAATTTTTCACCTAGGTAGACTTCTGGACCCGAGTGACAGTATTAGGCCGACTTTGCATATTGTTTTTTCTAATAGAAGCCAACCTATGAAGTTAACTATTTTGGATAAGATATATATGTAAGATGCTTTGTTTATCCAAAATGTATGGAAAAAATATATGTATGAATGTATATGCGAATATGAAGTTGCATATTGATTAGAAGATTGCAGAAGTATAAAGTACTGTAGAGACTTATCCATCACAGTCATGTGATTAGTTATAAATCAAAGGATCTCATTCAACAAATCAGAGTTTCCTAAGAAGATCATCTATTGGTTCATTCTAATAGGTGGATCAGAAAAATCCTCTAACCAAGTGGACCTAACAGTCTTTTATAAGTCTCTTAACAGAGTTGCATTACTTTTGTATTGTATCAAATCCTTTAATAGGGTGGACTTAGCAGTCCTTATTGCTCTTAATAGGGTAGGCCATCAGAATTGGTCAATGTAAGCTCTAACATGCTAAATTTATACTACAGTACTAAATCTTATGGGTATCATCCCCACCCGAGTTTTACTTTCTATTTGGAAGATTTCTGGGTAACCAAATACGGTGTTATGTGTTATGTATTATTCTTTCCTTTTAGTTCTATGCATGCAAATCAGATTAGATAATATAATTGTGAATAAATAAGATTAAGTTTTATTGGTTTCTGATTCACCCCCCCCCCCTCAGTCACCTTGCATGTAATATATTTCCAACAGCACTGTCACGGTCCAGAAACTAGTCTTCACTAGAACATCTATAACATTACCAATATGAAATCTTAAGCCAAGCAACCTTATGAATAAGGTCATCACACATCCTTCTTAATATTCTTATCTTTGATCATTCTGATTAATTTGTATAGTGTCTGTACACTTCTTTCAGTTATCATAACCAGTCTATTCTCTCCACAGAAACATATGAACTGACATCAGTGACAAAACATGAATATCAACAACATAAATAGTACCCAAATATGATATCATCCAACAATCTCCCCCTTTGGCATTGATGGAAACATATGGTAAAATCCATCAACCCAAAAATTACTCTCTCTCAATACAATCTTCTCAATATCCTCAACCCAAAACATTAGGGATTTTTATTGGAATTAATGGGAAGTGTGTACTGAGAGGGGAGGGGTGAATTAGTACCTCTAAAACTTTTGTATCTTTTAACCTTTATCCTTAAGTTATCAATTTTTCATCCAACCATCTTTTCTATACTATCTTGATGTAAGATATATCAATTCATAAACTTAACCATACATGTGAACATTAATAAAAACATTCGTAAAAGTAATTGACACATAACACAAGATATGATATCACAGAAAACTCCTGTTAGGAAGTAAAAACTACGGTGGGGATGGCGCCAACAAATTCTTCACTATCTGCAGATTAGAAGGGGCTTGTTAAGGCTTACAATTTGATCACTTCTAATGATCTACCCTATTAAGAGTATCTATGGAGACCTGTTAAACTCTACTATGTTAAGAGATTTTGCAACATTGTTGAGTGTGCACACGGTTTAGATATTTACAATTGGACTATTAAATCCACCTTCCTTGAAAGGATTTTTACACTTTGCTTCACTTGTTAGAATGGGAGAAAATTATAATTTGACCTGGTGTATGCAATCTCCTATTGTTGATTACAGATCCATTTAAGTTTACATGAATAAGTATATCACCTAATGTGATTGAATAATACCTTTGTTGCTTGGTAGCCTCTGTTCTTGGTTCTTGATAATCAAATTCACCTTTTGTTGTTCTGGTTCTTGAAACTTTCAGTTTGATCCATAGATGTGCTCGTAGGATTCATTCATCCTCTTTTCTATATTCACATCATGTATATTGAATGATTGCATCATCTATTTATAAGATAGACTGACGTAATCAAGTTTCACATAAAACAATATTAACTCTAAGATCACAGGTTTACAACTTTACCTTGATCTCCTATTCTATGTGTTTTAAATTAGACTGATTGAAACACATAAATTCATGTTTCTTGTCCCTAAAGAAATGATTTTAAAAACAAATCAAGATTCTATAAATAGAATAAGATTGTTTTATCTGACGTGGAAGTCAAATCCACTTTTTGCGGGCTTCAACTGACTTTCAGTTTCTATCGGTTGGTTATGCTCTGAAATTAGTTGACTATATTTTGGGTTCCTTGCTTGAATTTTTTCTCAGGTTGTACTTTGACTATCTCTTGGGTTGCACTATATCTTGCACGTCGGGTTCCTTTGTCAGGTTCCTCTTTATCCTTCTGACTTGCATTTTTGGTTTACACACAAAACTGTGTCGTCAGTTCTCTTTGTACTTAGCCATTTTTTGTGATCTCTGATATCTACATTTTCAGTTTGCTCTTTGTTCTTTCTTTTGGTGTATGTTTACTGAAACTATTCTTTTCATACTAATGGAAAAATAATGTCATCAATCTCCCCATTTGGCATTAGTATCAAAAATTGATATGTGCAAAATACTAATAAAATGTTAAGTATGTACAATAGATATAATCCTTAGTCATTTCATGACTTGCCCTATGTATATGTCGGTATATCATTATACTCCCTTTTTTTTTCTTTTTCTGTAGTACTATATAGCTTCCCTATCTATACATATCATCATTTTCCATCTGTATAGTACATATCATTATATTCCCCCTTTTTTGATATTAAGGGCAAAGGTGTATACCTTATAGCTTATCAAAAATGTGAGAGTGTGAGGACTTCATGTCCTCCATCCTCTTCTCTCATTGGTCCTTCAGATTCTCTAGATCCATGTGCTCGAGTGTGATCTTTGAATGCATATCGTAGATGTTGTGTGCTATAGACATCATGGGGGTGGCTATCAGTTGTCTTGTTGAACTGATATGTTGTTGAAATAGTGTGATATTGGTAGAAGTTGAGCCTACAACTCGGTTACCTCTTCCCTAAATTGTGTTTTTGCTCCCATAATTCTTGCCTTAACCTTTTTATCTCGTTAATTTTGTCATAATGAAACTTAATTGCATTATCTTTGGTGGTTAATCCTTTAGCACTGTTAGCTAGATCAGAATCTAACTTTGCTATGTTATCACTATGTTCTTTAGTGAATTTTTCCAGTGTGCTTAGTTTTTGAATCAAGGAAATAGCTTCAATGATGATTGGATCTAATTCACTTATGAATTCTAAAAGCTTTACCTTGTTTACTGCCACTTCTTGGCTAATCTTTTCAACAAGGTTGTGCTAGTACTTCTTCTCTTCTCTCTCCTCTATTGCCTTTTCTGCATCAATGTTCTACGTTTTAATGGCTTTGGTGAGAGTGGCTAGTGTATCAAGAATAGGTCTATTGTGATCAACATCTACATTGGGTACAATTTGATACAAGGTGTCCCTAGTTGTTTCCAGTACCATGGAGTCTCAGTGTTTCTTTCTCAGCTTCTCTTATAGTGCCTTCCTCTGGCATATTTCACCTTACTCTTTAAGTGCCTCATAGTCAATTATAGTTGGGTCACATTTGGGTATCTTGATGATTTTGTCTAGAGTGACTTCCAACTTACTCTTCTTGTATTTATTATTCTTCTTCTGAGTTTCACTTGAATGTAGAACCATAGCCAATTTCTTGGCTTTGTCTATTGTGCTAGATAAATTCACTTGTGGTGTTGCCTCTTTTAGTTGTTGTGCTTTGGTGTCAGCTTGTCAGTTTTGAGTGGATGTCTCCACATCAACCTTTACATTTTCTATAGAAACCTTTTTGGTTTCCTCAGGAGTGCCATCTTTTGGTTTAGCTCCTTCATCGGTCTCCTTGTGTACTTCATCTTCCTTTTTCTATGCATCCTTCTTGGTTGTGTCTCCATCTATTTTCTTTGATTCTCCTTTTGTAACCTTGTTAGTTTTGGTTACAATATGAGTGTCCCTGATGTCCTTCTAATCATCGGTGTTATCTTTCTTTCCTTCATCCCCTACATAATCGAGAATGCTTTAATCTTTGTCAAGTTTTTTGTCTTTTTCTTGAAGTATATTGATGGATTCCATCAATATTGGCATGTTTCTTGGTATGTTCACCTATGATGTGTCAAATATATTGTCATGTTCATCAGTTTTGTCCTTGATAATAGTGACACCTTCATCTTTTTGTATTTCTTCTATTGGATCATCAGTTATTTCAATGACTATGTTCTCCACTGTGTTGTCCATAGTGGTTTTTGGCCATGTCTCATCTGCAACATGCATGTTCTTGATTCTTGTTGTGTCCAGTTCTTCTTTATCTAACTCAACTGATGTGTCATCTTTTGCATCTTTGATTATTATCTATTCTTGAGTTACCTAATTATCATCTTTCTATTGTAGGCCTTTTTTGGGGCTTGTTTCCTCAATAGGTCTATTGAGTATTTTACTCCACTTTTTGTGACTTTCTTTTTCAAGCTCTATAAGCTTTCCTTGTAGAACTTTGTAGGCTCTCAACCTGGGTGAGAACTCCTTTTTATGTTTCTCCATCATCCAATCAATTTCTTCTATCTTGGATTTAGGAGGCATATGAGAAACAAGTACTCTTTCCCTTATCTCCTTCTCATTCTTTAATGCATATGACCATCTGGCATATAATCTATTCATGAGTTTGCTTCGGTACTATATTACCTTTAAATTGTATTGGTACATACTTGAATTTGTACATCTTTGCAATGATGGCATCTTCAACTTTTTTTTGATCTTCTGGATCTAGTTTTAACCATCTTCTAATCTTAGAATCTATAATAGATCTTGAATTTGCAATAAATTTGCAAACCTCATTAATGCTTTTTGGAACCTTACTCCTTTCTTCTTTTACACCTTCATCTTGTTCAGTGTCCTCAATATCTTCCTTACTCCTGATTATCTTCCTTGTTCTTTTAGTAGCTTTGGGTTGTTTGGGTGTAGTTTTTCTCTTATAGGTTCTTACTTGTCCTTTCTTTAAGGGTGAAGGACTTGATTCCTTATCTTTTTGGCTTCTTGTTCTTGAAGAAGCTATGGTTCTTTCCTTCTTAGATGGTGGAGGAGGTGGTGAATCTGACTCTGTGGCCTTGAAGTCATTCTTTTCTGTAGCTTCACTGATGGGTGACTGACCTTCAGTCTCTTCCTCCTTTTCAACTTCTTCATCTTGTTCGGTTTCTTCTTCTGTTACCGATAGTATTTTCTTTAGAGTCTTTACCATTTTATCCTTTTTCCTATCAATCTACTTTACAACCAAGCCATTGATTATTTCTTTGTCCTCTTCATAAGTTCCTAACTTTGGTTGTTTCTTGTCTAAGGGTTCATTTATCAATGCATCAATTGCATTAGATGCTTGATCAATATTTATCTCATAATCTAATGGTTGTAACCATGTTACCCTTGGTATAGCAGGCTTGATGTATGTGTGGTCTGTGTCAACCATGAAGCATATTTTGTCTTTGAATTTCTCAATAAGTTGCTCAGGGATCCTTACACTTTTCTACATTCGGTCCTTGAATCCAATAAAGTACTCATCCATGACTGTTTCAAAATTGTCTCCCAGTGATGTTATGTATTCACTAATCTTCATGGTGACTAGTATTTTTGTATCCCATTTTACATCTCCTACAGATGGAAATGATTCTTGAAAGTAAAATAAAATGCACATAATAAGTGAGCCAAACTTACATGTATTTGACTTTTCTTTTTTTATTGTTCTCAAGTTTTCTTCTAACTGGTTCAGTAGAAGTTTAGAAAGATCCAACTGAGTTCCTTTCTTTATGATTTTATAATTTGTATCCACTGCTCTAGATGCTATTTTGTTCATCCTGCTATCTTGGAATAATTTTTAGCCTAGGACACATGCTCCGAATTTCATTTCATCATAGGTAATAGTGGATACCTTCAGTCCTTTGCCATCACACTTGGCTCCTATGTTCTTTTCAATCTCATCCTTGGGTGGGTGTTTCAATTTCTTTACCTTATCGGTTATAGGGTAACTAGTGACTGCATGAATGACATCTTGGGTTATCATTTTAGGCTCATCGAGCCATATCTTGTGATTGTGAATTAATCTTAGTACTAACCAAATCCACTTGATTTTGAATACCTCCCAGAAACAATAGGGCATTAGTGAGCCCTTTCACCTCTATGTGTTTGTGTTCATCTTTTATGGATCCATCCTCATTTCATAACTTCTTGAAAGCTTGTTCCACCTCTAAGTCACCAATTTCTGCAATCTTGTAGTGGATGTATGCTCACACATCTTTGATGAGCAAAACCCTAGCTGGTATTCGCGAGAATTCTCCAGCATTGTCAGATTGTGATGCAGCCTTAGGGAAAATCTTGTAATGTGGTTCCTCACATACAGAATTCTTGATGAGTTTAACCTCATCCTTCTTGATGGTCTTCACTTTGGTGGTTCTTGAAGTCGTGGCCATTGTTTTAGATTTAGGGCTTTCTGAAAAATGCGTAAAATAGAGTTCTTGGTAATTGTTTGAACTTACTATTTACACCTATAGTGGTCACTGATCTATTGGAGTGCTCTGGGTCAAGTTGAAGTCACTCTTTTGTTTCCTCAAATTTCTCTCTTGTCACTCTACTCTAGCCGTTGGTGAATAATGAAACCCTTTCCTCACCCTTTTATAGACGTTTTCCCTAAAAGTGAGTCATTAATTCTCAACCACTCCTCGGTGTGCAAAGACAGAGTTTGTCATTCAAAACATTAACTTCTCTTTTCGGTGACAACACGATGTTTCAGGGCAATCGTCAAACCTCTTGCTTTTACCTAACAGGTTTCAGTGTTTTGCAAAAACAACTTGTCCAAATTTCTTGATTACCAAAAAGTCTCAGTTTACATTGGCAACTTTTCATTTACATGTTAACCGACGATTCTTGGTAAGTGTAGGTAGTTTAAGCTTTGAGCGTATACCTATGGATTTTGGTATGTATTTCCCAATAGAATAGTTATCACATATTTTAACAAGTAATATCATGATGCATCTTTACTTTTGCTAATTTGACATTTCATCAACATATTATGGAACAAATATAAAATAATACTTAGATTAATGTAGTTCCATACTTACTTGTTCTTCTTAGGTGGGGATGGTGATGTCACCAGATCCATTGGATAGGGTGTCACCAATTGCATTATTTTTTCTATCTTCATCATTGATAGAAGCTTTCCTCCACATTTTGTCTCTCATCTTTCGGATGTCTTCAATGGTGTTTCCATTAGGAAATGTGATTTTCTCTGTCATTTGGTCTCTGCAGTCTTTCTTGAGATGACCAACTTTATGATAGTGTAAGCATGCCATTCTGAGGTTAGTCCAGCCTCTAGACTTTCTTATCCACTGTCTCATAAATTTTGCAGCAATATGACCAAATCTTCCACAAGTTATGCAATTTGTCCATGTGTTGTAATCCCATACATACTCTTTACTGACTCTTTTCGGTTGATAGGCAGTTTCTTGACCTTTTGGCTTCCATGCTTGCGTTTTCTTCTTCCAACATTCAAGAGTTGTGTGCCCATTCATTTTGCAAGTAGGACAGTATTTATCTCATACTTATATTCATATTCTTTATGTCCTTTCTTGTTACATTTATAACAAAATCCTATGAATGAAGATGTAGATTTAGGAATACCTTTCATTTTTCTCCTGCATACATTTGATATGTAGCCTTACTTTCCATAGTGATTGCATGTCAGATTTCTTGGTCTTGGATTTTCATAGACATTATTATGATCATCTTTATTTGATGATTCTCCATTCTCGGTATAGCCTAGACCGGTGTTGTTGTTGACTCTTCGTTGTCCTTCAAGAAAATCATCCATTCTTTTATTGCTCTCTTCAGCTTTCTTGATAATTTCATTATGTTGCTACTGAATTCTGATTCCTTGTTTCAACTTTTCATTTTCTTCCCTTAGCTCACTGATATCTTCTATTCTTTCAATGATTTCAACATTCATTTTTTTTTCCTCTTGACTCATAAGACTAATCTGATTTTTAATCTCATGGTGATGCTCTGTAAGTCTTTGTATTTCAGACTCTTTCTCTTGTAGCTTTTTAGTAATCTTTCTTCTATCATCAATTGCTAGTGTTATTTCTTATTCATCTTGTCTAGCATTGTTCATGACATCAATCATTCTTACCATCTGTGTCTCTTGACCGATTTGTAGATATTTCACTTGTCCAGCCAGATGTTAATTGATTTCTTTTAGGCTTGTGATGCTTTCTTCTGATGTATCTGATGCTTTGCTTGTAGTTGATCCTGATGACTCAAATAAATCTAGTATCTCTTCTTCATGGTAATTTGTTTCATTACAACAAGATGCCATAATCTTTCTTTCATCTAACAGTTGTCTCATCTTGATTCTAGCTTCTTTATACTGCTCATAGAAGATCTGAATTTCTAGCTTTTGATTCTCAATACTTTTGTCAAGTATGTACCTCTCCATTGTATGATCTTTTCTCTTAAGCCTTTAAGATTTCTAAATAAGAGACTAGGATCTAATACAAAAATTTTAGAATTAATGGGAAGTGTGTACTGAGAGGGGAGGGCTGAATCAGTACCTCTAAAACTTTTGTATCTTTTAACCTTTATCCTTAAGTTATCAATTGTTCATCCAACCATCTGTTATATACTATCTTGATGTAAGATATATCAATTCATAAACTTAACCATACATGTGAACATTCATTGAAACGTTCATGAAAAGAATTGACATATAACACAAGATATGATATCGCAGAAAACTCCTATTAGGAAGTAAAAACTGTGGTGGGGATGGAACCCACAAATTCTTCACTATCTGTAGATTAGAAGGGGTCGGTTAAGGCTTACAATTTGATCACTTTTGATGATCTATCATGTTAAGAGTATTTGTGGAGACCTGTTAAAGTCTACCCTATTAAGAGATTTTGCAACACTATTGAGTGTGCACTCGGTTAAGAGATTTACAATTGGACTGTTAAATCCACCTTCCTTCAAAGGATTTATACACTTTGCTTCACTTTTTAGAATGAGAGAAAATTACAATTTGACCTAGTGTATGCAATCTCCTATTGCTAATTACATATCCATTTAATTTTACATGAATAATTATATCACCTAATGTGATTGAATAATACCTCTGTTGCTCAGTAGCCTCTATTCTTGGTTCTTGATAACCAAATTCACCTTTTGTTCATCTGGTTCTTGAAAATTTCAGTCTGATCCATAGATGTGCTCGTAGGATTCATTCATCCTATTTTATATATTCACATCATGTATATTTAATGATTGCATTATCTATTTATAAGATAGATTGACCTAATCAAGTTTCACACAAAACAATATTAACTCTAAGATCACAGGTTTACAACTTTACCTTGATCTCCTAGTCTATGTGTTTTAAATTAGTTAGACTTATTGAAACACTTACATTCATGTTTCTTGTCCCTAAAGAAATGGTTTTGAAAACAAATCAAGATTCTATAAATAGAATAATATTTTTTTATCTAACATGGAAGTCAGATCCACTTTTTGCGGGCTTCAACTGACTTTCAGTTTCTGTCGGTCAGTTATGCTCTGAATTAGTTGACTATCTTTTGGGTTCCTTTCTTGAAATATTTCTCGGGTTGCACTTTGACTGTCTCTTGGGTTGCACTATATCCTGCACGTCGGGTTCCTCTACCAGGTTCCTCTTTATCCTTCTGACTTTTCATTTTCAGTTTACACACAAAACTGTGTCGTCAGTTCTCTTTGTACTTAGCCATTTTCGGTGATCTCTGATATTTGCATTTTCGGTTAGCTCTTTGTTCTATCTTTCGGTGTATGTTTACCAAAAGTGTTCTTTGCATACTAATGGAAAAATAATGTCATCAAGTTTCTCATAGAATCTTTCCCCCTTTGGAAGAAATGGCAAAGGGTGCCATAACTCTTCTATAATATTGTGTAAGGTGTATCATTTTCAAATCTACATGTCTAACAGCCAAGTGCAAAATCACCCAAATGTGCTCCATAGTGTTCCTGTGATCATTCCCCCTGAGTAGTAGATCCATACATCAAGTCTAGAAAATGATATAGCTTTGAAAGCCACTGGACTGATGCATGTCTGTATCAATTAATTACTACTGGGAGGGGCTCTCACCCTAAGCATGCTTCTGAGATATTCAAAAGCATCTTTTGGAAAAGTTTTGTAAATATATCCACTATATGTTCCTTTGTGCTAATACACTCCAGTCTAATCTTTTTCTCTCCTACCTTCTCCCTCAAGAAATGATACTTAATATAAATATGTTTAGTCTTTGAATACATTATAGGATTCTTTGACATATTTACTATGCTAGTGTTATCACAGTGGATAACACTGGCTCTTCAAAAATTATTCCAATGTCCTTCAGCATTTGTTTCATCCAAACAACTTGTGTACAGTTTATTGTAGCAAAAACATACTTTGATTCAGCAGTATACTAAGCAATACAGTCTTGCTTCTTACTTAACCAATAAATCAGCCTTTTCCCAAGGAAAAATGCTCCACCACTTGTACTCTTTATATCATCCACATTACCTTCCCAATCAACATCAATGTAAGCCAGTAAAATAAATTCATCTTATTTTTCATACCATACTCTATATTCTATTGTTCCTTTCGAGTATCTAAAAAATTCTTTTCACAACAACAAGGTGTATTTATTTAGGATCTTCTTGATATCTTGCCACAATTCCAAATGCATTGGAAATATTTGGTCTGGTGTGAGTTAGATATTGTAGACCACCAATCATCGATCTGTACTTTGTCTGAAAAACACTTTGAGTCTCATCATTACTAGTCAGTTTGTATCCAGTCACCATGGGTATCCCAACATGTTTACAATATTCCATTCCAAACTTCTTCAACATTCCCTTAGGATACTTGGTCTGAGATATAAATATACCATTCTTACTCTTATTAATTTGCAAACCAAGAAAAAATTTCATCTCACCAATCATTGACATTTTAAATTCATTTTCCATTTCTTTAGACAACTTATTACTCATCTTATCATTGCCTCTAAAAATGGTATCATCAACAAAAAATTATATGATTAAGATTCCATCTTCACCAGTTCTTAAATATAAATTACTATCTGCATTACCTTTTCTGAAACCAAGATGAAGTAAATACTTGTCCAGTCTTGCATACCATGCTCTTGGTGCTTGTTCAGTCCATACAATGCTTTCTTCAACATACAAACCATATCTTCATTTTATGTCAAAGGAAATCCATCAGGTTTCTCTATGTATAATTCTTCTTCCAAATCTCCATTCAAGAATGTTGATTTTACATCCATCTGATATACTTTAAAGTCTTTATGTGTAGCATAAGCAAGAAATAATCTCACAGCTTCTATCCTAGCAATAGGAGAAAATGTTTCTTCAAATTCTATGTCTTCTTATTGCGAGTAGCCTTTACAAACTAGTCTAGCCTTATTTCTTACCATTGTTCCTTCCTCATCCATCTTGTTTCTGAAAACCCATTTAGTTCCTATCACATTTTTGTTCTTAGGTCTTAGAACCAATTCCCAATTATTATTTTTCTTTATCTATTCAAGTTCTTTCATATCTTTGGTCCAAGATTCATCTCTACATGCTTCATCAGTATTTTCAGTTCAACTTGAGAAATCAAACAAATTCCATCTCTAAATTTAGATCTAGTCATCCTACCTTTACTTGCATCGCCAATAATTTGATTTTCAGGATGGTTCTTCTTAACATACCTTGGAGTCTTAGGATTCTTAGTTTTATCTTTGAAATCTGACTACAATCATACATTCTTTCTTGAATCTGAAACTTTTTATCTATCCTCACATTAGCGCTTTCAATCAAATTTCTCAATATCAGATTGAAACATTTATATTCTTTATTCTTAGTAGAATAACCAAGGAAAATACCTTCATCACTTCTAGCATCAAATTTTCCTATCTCATCATCTCTTTTGATATAACATTTACTTCCAAATATTCTAAAATATTTTATAGTAGGTGCATGATCAAACCATAATTTATAAGGATTATTACTTGTACCTTCTCTGATCTGAATTATGTTTAATGTGTACACATTAGTACCAAAATCTTCCCTTCAATGAACATGTGATACATTTCCTTCCAGCAGCATAGGTCTTGCAACATCTAATATTGTTTTGTTTCTTCTCTCTTCTATCCCATTCTATTGTGGTGTCCTAGGTGCAGATGTCTGTATGCATACTACATGCTCTTCATAGTAGCAATTAAATTAATCTGATGTAAACTCACCACCTATGTTTGATCTCAAACATTTTATCTTCAAACTAGATTCATTCTCAACTTTTTCTTTGAATAACTTGAATTTGTTGAATGCTTCAGATTTCTCTCTCAAATATGTAACCCACATCATTCTAGAAAATTCATCAAAAAAAATTATATAGTACCTTTCACCATAATAAGATCTTGCTCTTGTAGGAGCACACTGATCTGTATGTACCAGATCCAACTTCCCTTTTTTTGAATAAGATTTTCTTTTAAAACTACTTCTAGTCTGCTTCTCTATAAAACACTCTCTACACATAGTGTTAGATGGTTTCACAATCTTAGGTAGATCTCTTACAGCATTTTTCATACTTGCCTTTACAATGTTATCAAAGTTAACATGACAAAATCTTCTATGCCATAACCAACTTTCATCAACCTTTGAAATAAAACAAGAAGTTTCAGATGTATTCAATTCAAACACATTACCTCTAGATTTAGTACTAAATGTGATCAAGTCTCTTGATTTACTTCTGATAGAAAATTTCCCATCAATGAATTTCAATTGATAACCTCTATCCACTAACTGCCCAACACTCAACAGATTATGCTTAAGTCCATCAATAAGCAGTACATTGTTAGTATTAGTCTTTCCATCTAGATAAATAGACCCAACTCCAATGATAAGCTTAGGATTATTGTCACCAAATCTAACAACATCACTATCATATCTTTTCAAACTAACACACTTGTTTTTATCTCTAGACATATGATGTGAACAACCACTATCTATAACCCATTCATATTTCTTTTCAACATGAGATACTAAGGCTTTTTCTTCATGTATAGGTTCATCATCCTTAATAGAAATAAATCTAATTTCATCATAATCTACATCATCATCAGATACACCTTCACTAGCATAATAACATTCCTTGTCTTTTGAATACTTAGATTTTTAAAACTTAGGTTTATGCTTTGGAACCCTTGTAGGACATCGAGATGTAAAATGACCAATCTTATTACATGAAAGACATTTTAAAGGTAACTTTCCTTAAAATTTACCCTTACCTCTCTTTTCTCTTCTAGTGATCAGGACTACCACTTCATCTAGCTTTCTTTCTTCCTCCTGTATTTGTTCTCATTCATCAACATAGTCTCCAAGATTTTCTCTCAAGTCACCATTGTTGGTGTTTGCAATTCCAAATAAGGTCTTTTTGTTTCTATGGATAGTCGCCTTGAATGATGGCTCTACTTTAGGTAAATAATCTCCCAGTTCTGCGGCCTCAAAATTAGTTATCTTTCCAATCAATATCTCTCTAGTTAAGTTTGGTTTCAAAGATATAATCTCCTCTATAGCTTGTACTTTAGTTTTGTATATAGGTTTCAGAGATCTGAGTATCTTCACAATCACTTCTTCCTCACTATAAGTACCTCAAGAGTTTCTGATAGCAATAACCACTTCAGTAATTCTCTATGCATATGCCCTAATGTGCTCAT
Source organism: Thuja plicata (assembly GCA_018584345.1). NCBI lineage: Eukaryota > Viridiplantae > Streptophyta > Pinopsida > Cupressales > Cupressaceae > Thuja > Thuja plicata. The sequence continues at coordinate 198,578 of MU217279.1, read as the reverse complement.
CATCTCTCATCTTCATTGATTCCATCTTTGTCTTCCAGTTTTGTAGCTTTTCCTATTTAGTAAACTTATCTCCTATATACAATGCTTCCAATCTTGTCCAAATCTCATGTGCATAATCCAAGTATTTTAATTCTATTAATTCACCTTTAGAAAGTGTGTTGATCAATGATTCCCTTGCAGCCATATTACATGAAAATATATTATCATCATCTTCAGTAGCCTTCTCCATTTCATCCTTAGTCACTATCTTTTCCTTCTTTTTCTATGATAATCCAGTAGTCAATTCCTAAACATAGAAAATGTGTTCTCATCTTGTTCTTCCAACTGTCAAAGTTTTCAGGATCAAATTTTGGACTATCCTTCATGTAGCAGGTCATCTTCAAGATCACCTCAAGCTGTTAATATTTCTCTCTAAGGATGAGTAGCTCTAATACCAATTGTTAGGAATAACAGTTCACAAGCACAACTAAGAAGGGGGTGAATCAGTTGTGATATAGAATATTAAAATTTAAACTTTATAAACCAAAACTTCAATACAAATGATAACACAGTAAATGCCAACACAATAACACAATACTTGTTGTCGAGGAAACCCTGTTAAAGGTAAAACCCCAGTGGGAATCAGCACCCAGAAATGATGTACTGAGAGTATAGTATCCTTGTTAAAATATTTATCCCTTTTAAGAGCTTATTACAACATTACAATACATAGTCCCTGTTAATGGATAGACCCTCTTAGGACTCAACAGTAACAGTGGGCTCACTTCCAAGGCACACTTCCCAATGAAGGTTAAAGTCACCCTCAAGGATTAACAATCTGAACAAGTGTAAATAGAGAAATATACAATCCAGTGAACTATTTGATAGCAACTGTCTTTGCTTGGTCAGTTCCAATGAAGTATTACAATCACAAACTTTGCTCACATCCAATAACCAAACAAGCCCCGTAGATTTCACACTTATCTTCCTTTTTAATCTCTACCACATCTTTTCAAAATAAAAGATCTCTCATATATACCCTATTATAATAATTGATTAGGTCAGCTAATTAAGCTTTCCCAATATACAAATAATTGATTAGGTCAACCACTTAAGGCTTTCCAATATACAAATAATTATTTATGCCATTGCTAAGATACACAAGGTACCTAAAACAAGTAAACATCAATTACAATACATTAGATATACTTCAAGATCTGAAATCTATGCTCACAATCGATAATAACGCTACATCTCTGAAGTTGGCCACCAAATAGGTCTCCTCTAGAATACACGCCATAGCTGACATCACCAACATGTTCATGACTATTGATCAATATCCAAAATTCTTCAATGTGTCCTTTTTCATCCCTTAATTGTGAATCACTTTAAACATATTCACCTATAAGATATACCCAAAACACAGAGACTAGCTTTGTCAAGCATCACTGTCACAGTCCAGAAACCAATCTTCACTAGAACATCTATAGCATCACCAGTATGAAATATTAAGCCAAGAAACCTTAGGAATAAGGTCATCATGCATCCTTCTTCATATTCTTATCTTCTATCATTCTTATTCATCTATACAGTGTCCGTACACTTCTTTCAGTTATTATAACCAGTCTGTTCTCTCCACATAAACATATGTTGACATCAATGACAAAACGTGAATATCAACAGCATAAATAGTACCCTAATCTAATATCATCCAATACAACCTTATTCAAAAATTTGATTTCTCTTGAATTGATTTTATTTTATCTTTTAATGAAAACTAAATAAATTGCAAAAGAAAAAAAAATGACTCTATTGTACCATATCGATCTATGCAGGAAAATCTCTATTTCAATTCTTCTCTTGTATTTCAATCTCTATAAGTAAAGTTCTATCTAAACTATTTTATACTATATTAACCTATGTACAAAAAAATTATATTTCAATTCTATCGTAGATATCAACCTAACTCTATTTCAGTTGTATTATTAACCTATGTAAAGATGCCTTTAACTAGGGAAGCCCAATTGTCCTATACTTCTATATAGGTCATTGAGGAAAAGGATCTATCCACAAAATGACTATGAAAGGAAGATATATTATTCTGATCATAGTCTCAGTAATATTCATAGTTGATATTGGCTTATTTCCTCTTGCATTCCTCCCAATGCTAACTAATTCCATAAAATGTGCTATATAATGGCATCTATAGAAACTAGTTTCCCTATTCCTTATCAGACATTACAGAGTAAACTCATTTGTTCTTGTTGGATAACTCAAAAACTAAACTAAATCAAATTTCACGACCACTAAAGCTTTACAATGATTTATTTACCAAAGGCCCTTTGCACACTAATTATTAATTTAATTAATCAATTATATCTATTTGTATCTCAGAATGCCTCCATCTCTATATTTCTTGTTTCGACACCTGAGAAAATTGGGAATCCATGCTCGCAGCCACCCACACTTCCAAATCCACTTCAGTCTATTCAAATGCTTCTTGATATCTCAAATTGTGAATATGGTACATAATTTAGGAATTACATACAAAGAAACATCAAATGATTTTCAAAAGTATAATGTGTGTTCATGTTTAAATGCTCTATTTTTTTATTGTTCTTAGGTGTTGTTCTGTTTAGCATGCCAAGACTTATTCTTGTCACACAAAAGTGTTGTTATTGAAAAGTTAATACGTATACAAATAAAACATATACTCAAAGATATGGAAAAGGCAAAAGTAAATATTTGCAGGTAAATTCCCTATTTCTGCTACTATTTTCCACTTGTTGAAGCTACAGAGTGCAATATATTTCTTTTCCTTAATTAAAACTAGGTTCCATATTAATTTTATCAATATCGCCTCTCTGAAATTTACGAGTCTTGACTATGCCTCCTTGGTGTCAACATCGTTCTCATTTTATTGCCTTCCTCCTTGATGTCAATACCCTTCTTATTTTCCCCCTTCTAAATTTATTTTGAACAGCCTTGAATTGGACAAAAGGTCCTGCCATCATATAAAATAATCAATTCCTAACCTAAAGTTTTTCTATCTAATGGTAACATCTTGTTGTGTCCATTATAATTTTCTACTAAAATGAGTTCAATCTCTAGGTATTGTTATGTATGATTGGAATTTGTAGTTCATCCACTTAATTCTATTAAAATGGTTCTCCTCTATGTATTTCAAATAATGTGACAAATAGTTAGAAGATATATGTGTCATGCATTACAAGAACATGTATTAGTTGTTTTCAAATTTATGTACAATCATAACTAAATTTACCTTATGTGTACAAGGAAATAGCGGACCTCAAAACCTGCTACAAACAAGCTCAAACATGAAACATTAGTGGGTTAGCACATGAAACCATTTTAAACTATGAAAGAACATGAAAGCAATAAAGAAACTCCAAGTAACATCAGATTGAGCTTAAACAAGTGTTGCACCCTATTAATTGATTAAATTTTCTCTAATAATAGATGTAGGTGTGCTCTATCAAACACACAAATGGATCAAAACCCCAATGCAATGAAACTATGAACGCAAGATTGATGGGCAAGAAGAGAAATCCAAGAGCTAGTATGAAGAACTAGTCTCAATTTCTCCTCAAGCTAATAACTAAGACTAAATATGAGATGCAATACAAGATTGAAAATATGATTCATTTACCAACTTTATCCTAACATGTAATAGCTAAGTGTTTTAAGCATAAAAACATGAAACTAGCAATGAAAATCTAAACCAATTCTAGCATAATAACAATGCACAAATCAGAGATGAAATGCAAGAGGCAAGGCCCTCTATTTATAGAGTTTTAGGGAAAGGATGAGGGCTTGGATGAAGTGGCACCTATGTCGCATCCACATAGGAGACACATAATGGACACATAGGCTTAGAGGAGAGGTCAATTTGTGCATTAAATGCTTTGTGAGGCTCAAGGTTGCTCACACATGTGTGAGAAACCTTGCAAAAAGGAGTGCGAGACAAGGTTGTAATAGACATTAAGAGAGTTGGGTGGCTCTCTTGGGAGGATTTTATCACACATGTGTGAGCACTCCATTAGTGCTAAACGGGTTAGGAATCACACCGTAAGTGTGATTAGTGTGTGCTTAAGTGGGAGAGTAGGTTTATTAAGAGGACTAGGTAGGGTAGGGTAGGAGTAGAGTAGGCTTAGGGTAGGCTTCTAGATTGGATTAATAGGTCATTAGGATAGGCTTAGATTAAATTTCCAAATTAGAATTGAATTAATCTTGGTTTAGAGGAATTAGGAATATCGAGGGTTTTAATAAATATAAATTTATTAAAGGGGGAATTGTGAGGAAATGTATTTAAATAAAATGAATTAGGATAGTATTTAGATTGTATGTAAATGCTAAGGATGAAACTATTTAATTTATTAAATTAAATAGTTAGATGAATGTAAGGTAATTAATAATTAAATTAATATTTTTGGACATCTACACATTAATACTTTTTAAATTGAACCAGTCATACGATACATTTTATTCACTGAATAGTGCATTATACAAGTAAGAACAATCATTTCTTCCCTTACTGTAATTAATCGCTTTTACAAAACAATATATTCTAAATCTATACTAGGACCAAAAAAAAATTTCTAAATGAAAATGACAAATATTATTGATGTTGATAGCTATAGAAAAACCCAAAATGAAATCAAATTTGATATTGATACTCTATTGGAAAATTTGAACTTGTTTAGACTATAACCATTTTATTATATTATTGGAGATTGCTTATTTTATAGTCTTAAATTTTTTCTTCATTTTCACTATACATCGTGTGAATTGTGAAATGGTCTAGTTGATTACTTCATGTCAGCATTATCTCACAATGATATTGATGTTGTGCAAGCATTTCAATATGAATTGTATCCAGCTATTCTAATAGAAATGCATGGATTAGACAATGTAACAAACTATCTACAGAAAATCCAACTATCTGCATCACCTTCTTTATCACCTTCTTTACTAGAACAAGAACAAGGACTTATGGGTGATACATTTTGTATTCATTGGTTGTGCAAATGGTTAAACATGTTGATCATATTGTGTTCAAAAACTAAAAAAACAAATTTACAATCTAACAAACAAAAGGCACATACATATTCTATCTTATTTCACGATGAGAATCCTATTTATGGACACTATGAACCATTAATTTGCAAGAAAAAAAGTACATGTTACAACAATGCAACAACACAATATCTCTCCAATTTATGTTGAACAATAGAAACCAATTGGCCACATATCGAACCACAATTTGCAATACATGGGATAGAAAAAAAAAAAAGTATCAACAAAAATTTATGGTGAAAGTTTGTTTATTGCAATATGCAATTTATTGGCTGATGAATTTGACATTCAATCTTTAAGACTTTACATTCCACAATCACTTTTCAATGCAAGAAAACACAATGATAGTAATATAGACAAATGCATAGATGAATACATAACACAAAATTTGCTTCCACTAAACTCATTGATTACTAATTGGAAAGACTATATTATTAAATTAGCAATGCCTTATTCAGAAGGCCAAATAGAAGGAGGGACTTTTTGCTTACAATGGCTAGCAACAATATTCAATGCTAAGATATATTTATAGTGCTCAACCACTGCACAAGTTAAACAAGTTTTCAAACTACAAGAAGGCATTAAGAAATCATTCAACATTATATCATATGAAATAGAAACTACACATATACAATATGAGCCACTTCTTTGAACATATATTATGCACTTGTTTCATACACAAAGGAAACCAGAAACAATTCTTCAACAAAGTAATCAAATACTACAAGAAAACAATTGTATAAATAAAAATAGACAAAAATAATTTCATAAATTTTAAAAAAAAAAATGTGGCAAAATCAACACACAAATCACAAACCTGATATTCTCGATGTTGAGAATTACACAAAATGTAACACCCCAAAATTGGCACCTTACAATTCTAATCAATTTTGGTGCATTTTCTCATCATTAAAGTCCCATTGTACTAGGCAAATTCTCCTTCCTAATTGTCTTTAATTGACTTAGTCTCAAATGCAAAAAACCTAAATTTGCATAAATCTTACACTATATTTAATTCCTAAATTTTCAAGATTTATTAGCTAAAAATCCCTGTGATTAATTAATTTAATTCAAAAGTCCTAAGTACTTTTAAATTGAATTAATTCCACCCCCTTTAGCTAATACACATCAAAAGGAATTGAATAATTACTTAGTTTTTTGAATGGATTATCCTCAAAAGAATTCCATAATTCCATGTGAAAAGCCACCCATGTGGCAAGAATTCATTTATTTAATTAAATAATTCCTCATTTTGTCTCACCTTCCTCCATGGAGATGAAGAGTCAACCATTTCTTTCCAAGAAACTCTTCATCCTCTTTCCGGGTTCTTCTATATTATGGACCTTCTTTCCTTCATTTGAGAGGAGCAATTTCAGAGTATCAAAACTATAGCAAATTCTTGTCTCAATTCTCTCATGTTTTCAATCATTTATTGTATAATTAGTTTAATCTCACCTAGATTAATGTTATTTTTTTATCTTAATTTAGTTTTCTTATGTATCCAATAGCTTAATTCCATTCTTTCTTTCAAGTTTCTTAGATTAAAATATGCACTTTCATTCTTAGATTGTAATGACATTTCTCATATAGAATAGTTTCAATTTCAGTTTTCAATGCTTTCAAATCCTCCATTTTAGCAATGGTCATGGTTGTTGACTCTTCTTCTGAGAGTAATTGAAAAACCCCAACTAAATAGGAGGCAACAGGTCGATTCAATCAAATTTGTGGAATGGACAATTCATGTTCATTTTCGCAATTCGATGATTGAGCAATGACTATGTTGTGTTTGTGCTTGATTTAGAGGTCACATTCAGACACATACATTTTGGTGCCCACCATGGGGCAGAAAATTGATTTCTGACCTCACTCTCAAAAAAATTTCTAACAAAATGTTGTACTTTGTCATATGGCCATACTTCTCTGTGTACGCATTCTCACATGAGAATTCTGAGCAGGCCGCATGAAGTTTTGCACTTCCTCGCGTGAAGCCTTGCAATTCCTTACGGGAATCCTTGTACTTTCTCGTGCGAGACTCAGGACCATTTTTTTAAAATTTCACTATTGTGCAAGTACTATTTCTAATTTTTTCTGATCATTCTAACATCCTGCTATTTTTTTTATCTTTCTAATTTTTTGACAGCATAAAAGTGGGCTACAGGTCTCTTGACAAAGATATAAACTTGCTAATGGTTTGCTTGCAGGACGGTTGTTGAAGATTATAAAAAAAAAATTGTGCTTGTTTATTGATTTCATCACATAGTATAAATAGGGCCTTGTTAAAATTTCTTAGGAATCTTGATAGAAAAATAGGAGAATAGGCTCTTCATTACATGGAAGTGATGCCCATGGATGAATCCGAGACCCAGATGTTGCTAGCATGATGGAGACCTAGGGAAGCAAGGAAAGTTAATGAAAATTTAGCACGTTCACTTGTTAGGGGATTATGCTCTTCTCTCTTTGAGAGAATCAGAAACCCAAAGGCTTGTGAATTGGTTGGAGGAGAGTTATCTCGATGATGAATATGTCTTGTGTGTTTGGGTACGGTGAAGAGGTAGAGAAGTATGCTCTTCTCTCTTTGAGAGAATCATAAAATCTGACCCTCGAATCCAAGCCAAGTTTTGTGTCACCTTTAGAGGGCCTGCCAGAAGTTGAACCTCCGGGAACGACCCAAGTCAGTACACACCTATCGCCGGTGATTCCACCTCAATATAATAAAGTATGGTTTGTCAAGTCCAAAGACTCCAAAGCCATGGTAACTTCTTTCTCATGATTCTGACTATCATCTTGAGAAATCCTTGTTTTTTGTATTGAGTGGCGCCACTCCTAGCCCTGCTTGTAGAGGTGTATGACTTTCAAGTGTTGGTGTGGCTATGAGGCCCTAGCTCTATATCAGGGACACCAAATTTTATTATGAATAGAACCCCACTAAAAACTTTCTTAGTTAGATGCCTACCTGGATCACCTCTGAAAGAAGACATAATCTGAGCACAGGGAGGGGGAAGAATCTCTCCCCGGCCTAGATTCTCAACATAGGTATGCACCTAGATGCTTGAGGTGGTATATGGCACTGACCCCTGCTTTAAGGGTAACCTTCAAACATATATTACTGAGTCCTTGGAAACACCAAAAACATGGGCACTCTTTCAGGGGTGACACTGCTGTGTGAGGTGCACGCATACGCATAAGACAGTGAGGCACAAATTTTGTCTTCTCTACTATTTTTTTTTGTAGGGATAACTAAGTGTTTGTTTCAAGTCTTAAATAGTCCAATCATGATTAAACAAAGACTCCCATGATTCTGCCAAGTTTCTTTGTCCTTGGTAGAACTATTTGTGACTACTTCTTGTGTCACTATTGTCTGATCAAAACTTTGTCCTTGTTAACGATTGCTTGTCACATTCAAACTGAGATTGTTGATCTGAACTATCATAAAACTATCCTAAATCTAGAAGTTTTGTCAAAGAACAATACTGACTGTGTCTCAAAATCTAATTTTTGTCTTGAAAATTGAGTTGATCTATCAAAACTTGGAGTTTTCTAGCCTGAGATTCCAGAAACTGAGCACTTCCTCACATGAGCTTTCATTCTCTCGCATGCAGTTACGAGTTTCCTCGCGCAAAACAACACTTTCTCATGTGAATCTGTCCTCTAGTGTCCTAAAATAGTGAGTTATTTCCCATTGAATAATGAGTTTTTTGCCTGATCTGACTTTTGTCTAAGATCTAATTGCTTGTTTCCCTGTTGTCTGCAGTCTGAAACTAATTGTCTTGAGTTGCAAACTGACCGAATCTTGCTCAAACTTGTTTTGTCTCTTTGTCTTTTTCCCACCTTAATGTGCTTTTGTACCTTGCGACACAATAGTCACATCTCGGCTATTCTAGCCATATTCTCGACGATTTGTGCTAGGTGCATTTCACATCTTGGTTGTTCTAGCCTTTATCTCCTTTTATCTATTTCTAGAGATAGATTTATGAGTTGGATCCTAATTTCTCTCTTGTTTCATTTTCATTTATGCCTATTATGACTAGAAGTGGCAATATATTTCCCATTCATGGTTTCAGAATAGGTAGAGGTAAACCTCGTAATCAAGGAAGAGGTCATTTTGAACCTATTGTTCAATCTGATAGTCAAGAGGGATCCTCACGTTCCTCCTCCCCATTCAGTATAGATACCAGTTTGAATCAGAAACCAGTGTTCCAGCTGTGCTATAATCCCTTGTTTCAAGATCAACAGAATCCATTTCTTTTAGATCAAAAAAACTTTAGAAAGTCACCTATTTGGGTTGACTCTATTGATGATCCTCACTACCTTAGTGATCCTTTTAAACATATCAATCCTTTTTTATCCTATCAACCCCTTTGACCTACCAAAATTTACATTGACCGTGAACTCTCATCTCAATACGCACACTCACACTGAACCTGTGCACACAGCACAATCCCACATCAACGACATGGAAACTCCTTTTGATTACCAACAAGGTCAATACAGTGAGGTCCATGCCCAATCTCAAAATGATCAAGGTCAACAAGAGGAGAAGCATCACCATCACCCTCCTCCACATGACTAGAGTCAAGATCAGAGTCAAAGCATTTATGAGATCCTCAGTATTGATGTTGAGCCTATAACTCAAAATGACATAAACGCTACAAAATCTAATAAGGCTCTCATCAAGATGATGGAAATTCTCCTTGAAAAAGATAAAGAGAAATATTTTCTAGATTTGGCAAAACAAGGAGTTAAGCTACCCTCAAACTTCCAAGTGGAAACACTTGTGGCTAAAGAAGAAGAGACTAAGACTACCAAATTGCAAAAGATGATTCAAGATATGAAAAACCAAATTAGCCAACTTATAAAGGATAAGGACAGACCTTCACAACAATTCACGATGGAGAGCATCTATCCTTTTCCTTTTGATAGGAGTCTTCATATGCCACCTTTTTCCCAAAGGTGTGGAACTCCCTAAGTATGATAAATATATGGGTACCACCGATCCTCGGGATCATGAGAGAGAATTTGGGGCCCTATCTATGGAGTTCATCCATGATCAAACTTATTTGATGTGTCTCTTTCCCTGAAGTCTGGGTCGACCTGCCATGGAGTGGTTTTCTTGACTACCCATCGGCATCAAGACTTTTGATGAGTTTGCAAATCTCTTTATATAGCATTATTCTCACAACATACAACATCCTGTCAACATCAAGGACCTTTGCAATCTCAAGCAAAGACAAGGGGATCCATTCCTTACATTTCTCCAGAGATGGAGATAGATTTGCACCAAGTATCCTCGTAAAATACCCGAATCTGAGAAAATTGACATCTTCTTGGACAATCTCACTCCTGATTTTGGGTATCAGGTACAGCTTCAAGGTCCCCTTAATTTTGAAAGCATGATTAAGCAAGCTGTGAGGATAGAGGAGTTCATGGTTAAGAAAGGGGAGTTGACTTTATACAAAGACAACAAACAAGGTTCCTCCTCTTCCAACAAAGATAAAGGGAAGTTTGTCAACAAGAATAGGGATGTTGTGAATGATGGAGTGGTTGAAAATGTGACCCCAACTCCTTCAAAACCAACTTTCAATCTTACTTCTAGTATACAAGCGATCAAAACTGCTAAAAAGGATGCAACAAACACTCAACTACCTTCTAGATTCTCTAGCAATAAACCTTGGGCCCCTTGACCCAAGTGTGAATTTACTTCCTTGGGAGAACCGCTTGATGTAGTTTTCAAGACTTTGGTGCAAAATCAGATTCTCACTCCTTTGGACAAGCATCTATATGATCCACAACCATGAATCCATTGGTGGAATGACAATGCATACTGTGACTATCACTAGAACAAAGGTCATAAGACTTCTACTTGTCTTCAGTTGCACCATAAGGTCCAAGATCTGATTGATAATGAGGTTATTGTTGTGGAAAATCATAATAAGAATTCAGATCACTAGGAATTTAAAGATCCCTTTCCTCATCATGAGAAAGGTGGGTCTTCCAATACTAAGAACAACAATGCCAAGGTTAACTACGCGCATACCACTTATGATAATGTCATCAACATGATTGAACCTATTGAAGTGGAGTATTGTGTTGTGATTACTACCAAGGGGAATGGGGATGCTCCTAAGCCTAAGACCCCATTTGTCTTGAGAGGCCCTATGTCTCACTCATCTGAACATTAATCATCTTAGGATTTCACAAACATCGTTACTAGATCCCGCGCTAAGATCACTCTCAAGGGTCATGACCCTCCAGCTACTACATCCGCACCAAAACAACCTGCAGATAAAGTTGTTGCTGGTCCTACCAACAAGACTACAAAAGTGGTCCCCACACCTCCTACTGCTAATTATAGTATTGTTAACCAGCTACAAAGAACCAACGCTCAAATAACCATCTTTGAGCTATTGAAGATCTCGTCTACTCACAGGCAGATTCTGGATAAATCCCTTGCAGAAGCTAACATCCCCAAAGACATTAATCTTGATTAGTTTCAATCTATGGTGGGTCACTCGACTTCACCGCACTATCTATATTTCCAAGAAGAAGATGACCATTTGATCAGTCACCCGCATAATGCTCCTTTTCATATAGAGGTCATGATTGGCAAAAAACTAGTCTGTCGCGTCCTTATTAATAATGGTGCTGGCCTCAACATTTTCTCTGCTCACTTTTGCTTAGCTAGGTTATGATTAAGATCACATAGATTCCCACAAGAGAATTACTATCAAGGCCTATGATGAAGAAGAAAGAAAGTCTAAATGTTTAGTTGTGCTACCCATTCAGGTCGACCGGTTGAAAGAGATGTCACATGTCAGGTGCTAGACCTTCCTCTTGCTTATAACATCCTGTTAGGAAGACTGTGGATATATGAAATGCAAGCTATTCCCTCTACGTATCATCAGTGCATCAATTTTCCTTTCCACAGTGCAGAAGTGATAGTTCCTGCTAATATGGGCTCTTCTTGTAATACGCTCAGACAGTCAGCTGATAGCCTTGTTCCTACTAACAGAGAATATATAGAATTCTATGATGCCAAGCTTAGAGACATCGAACATACTTTGAAAATCAAAGACATAGGCATGGGGGGTATCAAATAGAACTTGTGCTATTGTTAGCAGCTCTACCTTCGTCTCCTCGTACTTATGGGAGACCTTCTAAGAACAATAAATCTTCTGCTGCTCCTCCTAAGATAGTTTATGACGGTGTCTTTGTACAGGCTTCAACACCATTAGAAGATGAAGATGAGGAAAGAGCTATTAGAGCTTGGCTTTACAAAGGAAAGAACATATATGAACAAACCACCCCAGCTTGTGAACTAGATCCCAATAGTGAAGGTCTTAAAATCATGAAATGATTTGGATACAAAGGGAGTGGTCCAATAGGGATGAATGGTAATGGGTTGGTTGAACCTATTAAAGCTATGGGTCAAAAGATGAAAGACACAACTGGTTTAGGTTTCAAGAAGATCCCATTCCATTTAGGGATTAACCAATTCATTCCAAAACTAGATCCTCCACCAGAGCCTGAAGGCATAGCTACAGTTGATACCACAAAGGATATCTCTGATGAGGATTCCTTTCCTTATCCTATTCCTCTGGATATGGCAGCATTCTTTATTGAGCCAGATGATTTCATAATACATGCCAGTACAGCTAAGGCTGGCAGTGACTCCAATGTCACTATTCCTTTCACCACTCTAACATACGAACAATGGAAAGTGTCACAAGATCCTAGTTTCCAAGGTGAACGATACATACCACCACAATTTCAAGAGTTGTTTGCACATGAATAGGTTGGTGTCACAAGAACTCCCAAACCTTCATGGTGCGAACATCCCAGTCAGAGTTTGGACACAGATTCCCATGAATATGAGTTTGATAGTTTTTCAGAAGGATCCTATGAAAAGCTTCTCAACGTAGGTGATGAGTCTAGTGAAAGGTCTAATGAGTCCGATTCCATAAATGTTAACGTGTCTTCTATTATGGTCGCTAGGCGTCAAAGGGATTTGAATACAACTTTGGATGAGATTTCTCTAGGTCTCAGCTTACTAGTCAGCACTTTTGATGACTATACCATGAATGCACTTGAACCCGTCACTTCTCTCTCACTCCAACATCTCGAGCTAATAGACTGGAATTCCCCCTCCTCATCTAATGAAGTCCTCACATTCTAGAATGACTATGCTCTAGCCTGTTATCTTCACACTGTTGAACCTATAATTTCCTCCACTAGTGAAGAAAGTGTCAACATGACCGAGGCTGATATCAAGTATCTTAGTCATAAAATCAAAAGAAGAAGAAAAAGGCACTCTAATGGTGATAACCACATTGTGGCAGTGTCAGAGCCAAAAAAAAGTAAAAAGAATAGATGTATCTGAAGGTAAAAACCTCTTTGAGGCACCTGAAGATGAGATACTTGATGTGCTTCCAAGTCATTTCCAGGAATGATCATCGGTGCTAATTGAGCCAACTCAGCCAGTTAATCTGGGTACAGAAGAATATCCACACATTATTCATGTGGCTAAATCATTGTCTGCAGAAGAACTCAAAGAATTCACAGATTTCTTCAAGGAGAAAAAAAAAAACTTTGCATGAACATACTCTAACATGCCTGGTGTAGATCTTGATCTTATCATGCATCACCTGTCAATAGCTCCTGGAGTAAAACCATTCAAGCAAAAACTTAGAAAGATGCATCCACATGTGGCTCTACTTGTCAAGGTGGAACTAGAGAAACTCCTAAAAGTTGGGTTCATCAGAGCAATTGACTATGCAAAATGGATCTCCAACATAGTTTCAGTGTCAAAGCATGACAAATGCATCAGAGTCTACATAGACTTCAAGGACTTACATAAGGCATCTCCAAAAGATGATTTTCCACTACCCAACATTGATATGATTGTGGATATGACAGCAGGATACGAAATGTACTCCCTAATGGATTGTTTCTCTGGCTACAATCAAATCAAAATTGCTCTAGAGGATCAATAAAAGACTGCTTTTACTTGTGCATGGGGCACTTTTTGCTGGAATTTTATGCCTTTTGGTCTCAAGAATGCTGGAGCCACGTATCAGAGAGCAGTCACTACTATATTTCATGAGATGATACAAAAAACAATGGAGGACTATGTTGATGACACCCTTGATAAAATCATAGATAGGAAAGCACATCTTACTGATCTAGGCCCTATACTAGATCATATGGAAAATTTTAGACTACGTCTCAATCCTAAGAAATGTGCATTTGGGGTAACTTCGGGAAAATTTCTTGGTTATATCATCTCCGCAAAAGGAATCGAGGTGGATCCTGAAAAGGTGAAAGCTATCATAGAAATGCCTCCACCTCACAATATCAAACAAATTAGAGGTCTCCAAGGTCAGCTTCAATCTATCTGGCACTTCATCTCACAGCTAGCTGACAAGTCACAACCATTTACTAAAACTCTACATAAAGGTGTGACCTATGAATGGAATAAAGAATGTGAACAAGGTTTTCAACAAATCAAATAATATATTATGGCCAATCCACCTATATTAATGCCTCCTATCCATGGGAAGCCAATAATATTATACATCTCAGCTATAGAAACATCTTTGGGTGCTCTATTGGCTCAAGAAGAACAAAACAATAAAGAAAGAGCAATCTATTACATCAGCAGAACATTGGTATCCTATGAAATGAATTATTTTGTAAAGCTTGCTTAGCAGTGGTGTTCACTTCCTAGAAGTTATGACATTACATGCTTTCTCACACTACAAGGCTCATTCCAAAATTTGATCCATTAAAGTACTTACTCAACAAAGCTACCCTCACGGGTAGATTAGCTAAGTGGGTCATGATACTCAGTGAATTTGACATTGAGTATGTGGAGAGAAAAGCTATCAAAGGGCAAGCGATTGAAGATTAGTTGGCTGAGGCACCTATTATAGATCACCAACCATTAAGGATAGAGTTCCTAGATGAGTCCATCATGCTTCTCACACATCAGTCATGGACCATGTTCTTTGATGGATCATTCACCCAGCAGGGGTCGGGTGTCAGAATCTTGTTCATTACACCTCAATGATATTCATTACCAAAGGCTTATAAAATGATGTTTCCTTGCACAAATAACACTGTTGAGTATGAATCCTTAATTAATGGATTAAAGATCACTATTGAATGGCGTGTCAATGAGTGAAAGGTCTTTGGAGGTTCATAGTTGGTTATTAATCAGGTGAACGACATCTATCAAACAAAAGATGAAAAAATGGTGCCTTATAAAAAGATGGTTGATGATCTTAAGAAATACTTTGCACATGTTACTTTCAA
Organism: Thuja plicata; assembly: GCA_018584345.1. NCBI lineage: Eukaryota > Viridiplantae > Streptophyta > Pinopsida > Cupressales > Cupressaceae > Thuja > Thuja plicata. Next base: position 183,191 of record MU217279.1, on the reverse strand, counting down.
ACAAATTCCAAGGGAAAATAATAAAGTAGTTGATGCCATGGCTACTCTGGCTTCCATGTTACAAATGCCAGAAAATCAGTTCAGACATGAATTCCTAGTGGAGACGTTATGTCACCCTGCCTATAATTCCCCTGAATCCTGGATGATCTGTTCAGTCATTGGACATGACTCATCCCGCTACCATCATATTTACCTACCTTCATGACCAGATTATTCTTGACACTTACACTTGAAATGAGAAACATCACTTAATTTGTAGTGCTTCACGATTTGTCATCATAGTTAATGACTTATATAGGTGAGGTCTAGACGATACCCTCCTTAGGTGTTTAGAACCTGATGAGCCCAAACGTGCATTAGTAGAGCTACATGAAGGTGTCTGTGGGTCTCAGTCAAAAGGTCTAACAATGGCTCACAAACTTATTAGAGATGGTTACTATTGGCCAGATATGGAGAAAGAAGCTATACAATTTGCTAAATCTTGTAAACAGTGCCAACTTTATGGAAACCTGATTCATGCTCCTACCAAGGAGCTCATTCCTTTTATCAAATTTTGGCCATTTTAATAGTGGGCCTTTGACTTGGTGGTTTAGATACATCTATCTTCTTCAAGGGGACATAAATACATCATTACTGCTACAGACTATTTCACCAAGTAGGTCGAGGCAGTGCCTCTCATCATAGTTGATGGCAAGTTTGTGGCTATGTTTATATTGAACTACATCATCTACAGATATGGTGTACCCTCATCAATAATCACTAAAAATGGGGGGCCATTCAAGAACAAGGATCTAACAAATTTATGCACTAAGTTCAGAATTATTCAGCACTGGTCTTCTATCTATTATCCACAAGGTAATGGATAGGCGGAAGCTTCAAATAAGACTATTCTCAAGATCTTACACCACACAGTACACAAATCTGGACAAGATTGGTATCTCTAGATTAATCTGGCTTTATGGGCTTATTGCACCAATATACGGACACCAACAGGGGCCACACCCTTTGCTCTAGTTTATGGTACAAATGTAGTGCTTCCTATTGAGGTTAAGATTCCTACCTTGCGAGTCTCTCTTAAGGGTCTCATTACTGATGATGATATCAGAATATCTCAACTTCAAGAGCTTGAACTACTAGATGAATGTCAAAAAGTGGCATTTAATCATCTCCGAGCATATAAGAAGAGAATATCTAAAAGCTACAACAAGAAGGTCAGACCAAGGGAATTCTAAATGGGTGATCTCATCCTGAGAGAGAACCCCAAGAATGAACAACAGCGGGTCAAGAAAGGAAAGTTTGAACCAAACTGGCTTGGTCCGTATGTTATCACTGTAGTATTTGGGTTTGGCGCTTACCATCTCTCTACCACAAAGGGTGAACAGCTCAAAGAGCCTATCAACTCTCTTCATCTGAATGAGTTCTACAGTTGAGGTGTCTTCTAAATGCTCATGTACATACTCTATTCTGAGAAAATCCTAAAAATTGCAAAATGTCCTAAAAAATGATCATCTTAGTGAAAACCTGGCAAATAGGCACTTTGATGTATCTATTATCCTGGTGAAAACCTAGTAAACAGGAACCTTGATAATACCAAAAAAATTGAAAAATGAAAAAATACAAAAAAAAAAAGAAAAAGTACAAAAAAAAAAATTGAAAAAGGGAGAAATACAAAAAAAATAGAAAAAGAGAAAAATAGAATTTCTACCAAGATGGTGAAAACCTGGTAAACATGCACCTCTTGTTTTGCAATGCTCTATCTATCATGGCATCTCTTGGCTTTCTTAGAGTTTTCTCTCCCGCTTTCCTGCTTTAGTTTTCTTTCTTGCTTTAGTTTTCTTTCCTGTTTTAGTTTTCTCACTCGTGCATTTGCTCTCAGTCATTTCCAAGATTTTTCTCGACTTCGCATGGATTGAAACTGGTCACACTCGGGGGCATCTTCCTAGTCTAGGGGGCATTGTCCTATCTTTTGGAGTCTCTCTCCTCTTTGCATTAGTCACTAGTGGTTCTCACTGAGTCTGTCTACTGATGCCTAGATCTCGCATTGATCTTTATGCTTGAGAATATTTCTTGCGTCAGTCACCAGTGGTTCTCACTGTGTCTACCTACTGTCACTGTATTACTAAGTTTTCTCACTTTGAATCTCTATCTGCATATTTGACATCAATCTATTTAGTACTTGGGGGCATGAGTCCCCACTTTGATCACATCGTCGGTTTACACTCAAGTTAGTAATCTTGTCAGTTCTAAAGGAAAACTATCTACTGGCACAAACTGGTATTTCTCAACACCCCAATCAAATAGTGTTTTTCAACACTATCTTTGGACACATCTATTTTTTTCAACACACATCGGATATCGCAACGTAAACATCTCTTGATAGAAATCAAACACAATGTACTCACAAGCACAATGGTGTTTTTCAACACCCTAAACACATGCACATTTGTAAACTTTGAAACATGCTGAGATATGATTGAATCTCTCTTTGTATGATGTCTATTCTCATGAATTTTATTGATATTTTATTTTGTCTACTACTTGTGGGTGTAGTTTTGATGATCCAACAGTGTCTTCTACATTAAAGTGGCAAAGCCTCACATCCCTCGATCTTTTTTATTTTTATGCCAAGGGGAGGTTGGAACTATCTTCTTGACTGTTATTGCTTTGTTTGTTTACTTGTTTACTCTTAGTGTATCAAACTGGAAACAATGTCTAGGTCATCTTGGCTTTTGTTCCCTAGTGCTTATGTTCATTTCCTACATTTTATCCTATGAAAGTCATATCCACATCCTCATGGTCGTAGTGGCACCAGTAAGGATAGTATTGACTCTGATGTTCCAAAATACTCGATGACGATGATTATGTGATGAGTCCAACAACCAAGTCCTAGGGTTGCATTTAGCTTAGGTTTGCATTCACATTTTAAGCTTGCATCACAATAGTTTTGGTGCTCTCTTCATTGTCTTCTCATTCTTTGAAGGTCCTCATCTTTTGTCCTAGATTCCTCTTGACTACATAAGCGTCTGGTCCTTGCTCTTGATCTTCATTCATATTCTCTTGGTTAGTACCTGTCGTATATTGCGATATCCTGCATGAGATGATTAGTACCATTGCATTTCCATACATTCATTTGCATTTACATATCCATAAGCATGTGCATCCATTATAAGCTTAAATCAAATCATACATGGCATTTATCCATCTAACATCTATCATTACATTAGATTCACTCATACATCAATAAAACATGTGCATAAACATTTGCATATTCATCCATGGCATACATTTTTGATCTATACATCTAATAATATAGGAAACATCTCACAAGACATACAATTTTGAAGCAATATATAAACAAGTACAATGATGCCAAAATCGAGCTCATATATATCAATCGATCAAATGTACAAAGGGTTCTACTCGAGCACAATATATCAAAATGGTGGTACAATGTATATCAATATCTCACCTAGCCACTCCCACCTGGAGGAGGTGAAGGAGGTGGCATGGCCTGCTGCTGAGGAGGTACCTATGGTGGTTTCTGTGGAGCAACCCGTGCCGCAGCATACTCTAAAAATGGTAGAACCTGGTCCATCTCCTCAAGAACTATGATTGTGTATGCGGCATAGTAATAGGATGACTGAGCAGCCTCATATCTCACCTCTATCTACTCTCTGGCTAGTGCCTCCTGTAAACCTCAGATCTCTTGATCCCACTCAGCCACTCGGGTCTCCTAGATGACCACCTGTGTGAAAAAGTCATCTCTCTCCCTCTACACTTGCCTCACTCTCTCCCAACTCCTCCTGAGAGCCTCCTGTAGCTGTGCTACCTATCCTCCTGCCAGTGGATCAGCCGTAGTAGTATCGGCCATAATGGTATCCTCCCCCTACTTAGTGGACCTCTCCTGAGTACCACTGCTCCCTGCACCTGCGTCTGATCCCATAGGTCTAGAAGGAATGGGAATTTTCCAAGTCCTTAGCTATACTCTTTGCTAAGGCGGTACCTGTTGTGGTGGTACCTACTAAGGTGGTACCTATTATGGTGGTGGCTATTGTTCCTACTGTGGTGGCAGCTGTTGTGCCTACTGCTGTGGTGGCGGCTGTACCACCTACTGTACATGTGGGCCCATGCTAATAGGATCTTTAAATCTCTGGAAGGGGTGCGCTAAAATGTGATCCCTATATACAGGCATCATCCCTGCATTCATCACCCCTGCCAAATAATCTCATCTAGTTGTTGGTACTCGAGCATCTATCATGCTCCTACCTCGGTCTAACTGCCGCTGCTAGCCCTTCTTCATCTCATTGAAAAATTGGGCATAGGTATAGTACTCCTGGGAGACATCTTGCGTTCTCCCAAACTATCATAGGACTCATGTCAATAGAAAGCGCTCAATAATGCTGATAGTGTGCCCGATCAAAGGACACAAGTAGAACATATGCTGCAACTCGTGTCGTGCATCATCCCAAACCTCTGTGGCTATCCATGGTCACCATATAACTACTGCCACATCATCAAGTTGTGCTCGCCACTGATCCATCTTACCCAGTGTTGGCTAAGTCATAGGACCTGCATACTTGTAAATATATGGCTCCAAGGGCTGTCGAGTATCATGAAAAATTGGCTGACATACGGGAAGGTGCTCCCAGGCCTAGATCTGTAGAACAATTTGACTCCTGCCGCCATGGTCTGTGCACCTCGATACACTATCTTGTGCATCTCATGGTACATCTACGCGATCATGCACTCACCCCATCCACATCTCACTGTTGGACTAGCTAACATCTGCTATAGCATAACTCCCCAGCCGTACTCCAATCTATGTTGACCTTGATCCGGTACTAGGTAGCAGCTCAAGAACACCGCCAAGACAACTGCCAATGTATGATCTACACCATACCTGCTTGTCAAATCCTCCCAAGAGAGAGCTCAACCCATCACTAGATCATCCTGGAAGATCTCTCTCAGTGCCAGTGTGCCCACTCTTGGCTAGGTTTTGTACTCCACGCAAGCCCCGTGGAATGGTACTCTCAATATCCTGTAGATGTCCTCAGGGGTGACTGTCATCTCCCCCTACGGCAAGTGGAATGTGTTTGTCTCTGAATGGAAACGCTTGACAAGGGCACCCAATAGACCGTGATTTACCTGAATATCGAGTGCATCACAAAGATATGATAATCGTAGCTCGTCAAGATGGGCACCATCAGCATCCGTTAGTCTCTGTAGCAACTCACCCATGACAAGATGATGAGACCAAAATGCAATATTAGGGAAGTCAACCTGCAAAGCAAGCGATGACATTTGATCAATATCTCAACATGATGGTTTATCAAAGAAATCACAACAAATGCAACTATGGATCTATCCTAAACACAGTTCTGAGGCATTCTAACTGGCTGACTCTGCGACATCAAGGATAAAAACTTTATGGACTGAGAAGGATTCCCATGTGAGGAAACTCTTTTCCCATGCTAGATTTCTACTTCACATGAGACAGTATCTCTTTTTGCGCAAGATTCCATCACCGGCGATGAAATCTTGCACGGCATCAACGCACACCTCGTGGGAGCTCGTGGAGGGACCCAATGCAAGGGAACCCTAACCCACGCAAAGAATCTGATTTCTCATGCGAGGGGCAGCCTTAGCCGGCGCGAGGAAATTATTCCCTCATGCGAGACTTGATGCAACAGACTTAAAAAGCTATAAAACATGCTAAAAAGATCTAAAAAGTGATAAAATTTTGAAATGCAGGATGGTTTTCTGATTACTTACAGGTGCATCATACTCTGGTGGCTAGTTGTGTCATCGGGAGCACTTGAATCGATGTGTACACATGGGAATGCTATCAATGTCAGCTTGAGCTCTCACCGTCTCTAAAGTCAAAAGTGAATAATGATTTGAAAATGACCCCTCCGGGCCTTATATAGCTTTTGACCTAATTTTCAAAACTGCTATGTTTTCCATGAAAATTGCACCCTTGGCTAAATCGACCATTCTGAATTCATTTTTGGGATCAAAATTAAAATCTGACACTCCTAAGTAACTCAAAATCATGTTTTAAAATTTTGGGACCGACGCGATCGGATGCTTGTGCAGTCAACTTTCTGACATCGCTTTCTTGTCAGAATCATCTCTCGTCATGATTTTCTCAGCTTCTGGACCCTTTTCATCAAAGTCAACTCTAGTCAATCCTAGTCAAACTTGGTCAACTATGTTCAAACCTAGTCAATAGGACCTCCCGATCACTCTAAATTGATTCTGCCTTCTCTTGATCTATCTCTGAATTTCTCTAGATCTTCAATCTTGCTTCTATCTGCAATCTTTTGTTGTGTCATCTTTCAATTTCTCTCCCGAGGGGGCAGGATGATTGCATCATTGAATCTTTTCACATCATTCTCAAATCAGTCTGATCTAAATCAAAATTCCTCATTGCTAGGGGCATCTCATCACTTGGGGCATATTCGGTTTTTTGTACCTTATGGTCAAAATTGGATATTCCATGATCTTGAATCTCTAGGAGCATCTTGATGCCTTGCATCTTGTCATCTTGTCATCTATCTTTCTAGGTATTTGATCAATCTAACTCAGATCCTCAAGGATCAAGCTTCATTCTAGAGATGATTATTGAAATCTCATTGGGTATTGGGGCAATCTAACCCTAATTCTTGAAATTCATGCTTTGTTTTGAAGACGACTCTCAAAAGCTCTTTTAGACCATTATCTAGGTAACCTAACCTGGATCTCAAAGGGCTAACCTTTGTATTGGGGCAATCTAACCCTGATTTTGGAGATAGTCCTAAATCTTCATCAGCTATCAGCAGACATTGGGGAAATTTAACCCCGATTCCAATCTTCTCTCAAGTGGTATTTTGACAGTTGTCTTCGCAATCTAACTTAAACTTTGGAGAATCATGCTTCATTCAGAAGATGGTTCTGCTTCTTGATCTAATCGGTGTCTTGGCAACCTAACCTAGACTTCTAAAATATTCATCTGTCACATCAGGCTATTCTTTGAATCAACACGCTACTCGCACATCAATTCAAAGAGGGGCAAAATGTAACACCCCAAAATTGGCACCTTACAATTCTAATCAATTTTGGTGCATTTTCTCATCATCGAAGTCCTATTGTACTAGGCAAATTTTCCTTCCTAA
>MU217279.1:157682-175987 GCA_018584345.1 Thuja plicata | reverse complement strand
GCAAATTTTCCTTCCTAATTGTCTTTAATTGACTTAGTCTCAAATGCAGAAAACCTAAATTTGCATAAATCTTACACTATATTTAATTCCTAAATTTTCAAGATTTATTAGCTAAAAATCCCTATGATGAATTAATTTAATTCTAAAGTCCTAAGTGCTTTTAAATTAAATTAATTTCACCCCCTTTAGCTAATACACATCAAAAGGAATTGAATAATTATTTAGTTATTTGAATGGATTATCCTCAAAAGAATTCCATGTGAAAAGCCACCCATGTGGCAATAATTCATTTCTTTAATTAAATAATTCCTCATTTTTTCTCACCTTCCTCCATGGAGATGAAGAGTCGGTCATTTCTTTCCAAGAAACTCTTCATCCTCTTTCTAGGTTCTTCTATATTATGGACCTTCTTTCCTTCATTTGAGAGGAGCAATTTTAGAGTATCAAAACTATAGAAAATTCTTGTCTCAATTCTCCCATGTTTTCAATCATTTATTGCATAATTAGTTTAATCTCACCTAGATTAATGGCATTTTTTATCTTAATTTAGTTTTCTTATGTATCCAATAGCTTAATTCTGTACTTTCTTTCAAGTTTCTTAGATTAAAATATGCACTTTCATTCTTATATTGTAATGGCATTTCTCATATAGAATAGTTTCAATTTTAGTTTTCAATGCTTTCAGATCCTCCATTTTAGCAATGGTCATGGTTGTTGACTCTCATTCTTAGAGTAATTGAAAAACCCCAACTAAATAGGAGGCAACAGGTCAATTCAATCAAATTTGTGGAATGGACAATTCATGTTCATTTTCGCAATTCGATGATTGAGCAATGACTATGTTTTATTTGTGTCTGATTTAGAGGTCACATTCAGACACATACACAAAACAATTCTCGCAAAACATTGATATTGCTTTGGCAAATGAAATTTTATTTAGACTATAATCATTCTCTTACACTGTGGGAGATTGTTTATTCAATACTCTAGAAGTTTTACTTCATTTCCATTATAGTTCAACTGACTTGAGAAAAGGAATCATAGATCACTTCTACTTATCTATAGCACAACAAGCTAGTGATGCACTACAAGCATTTACATACAATTTGCATTTGGATACCTTGCATGATTTTCATGGCATATGAGATGTGACTACTTATTTGGCTAAAATGTGATTGTCAACATCAACAACTATACCATATGCAGAACGAGGACTATGGAGTGATACGTTTTGTATATGATGGCTTTCCAAATGGTTAGACATAATCACTTGCACTTTGGTCAACAACTAAAAAGAAAAAATATTTGCATTTCAATTCCAACAGTCACAAACATACATATTCTATTCTATTTATTGATGAAAACCCTATTTTTGGTCATTACATTCCATTAATTTGTAAAAAATATTGCATACTCTATCCAAAATCAACATATTACTTATCAGATCTTTGTACCTCATTGGAAACCTATTGGGAAAGCATTGTGCCTCAAATTTCAATAAATGGTGTCCAAAGAAATACTCTTGCAATAACAAATTGTGGTGAAAGTCTTTTCTACACTATGCAGTAATTCATGAATAGAGAATTTTATACTCAATGTCTACACCTATACATTGCACAATCCTTCTGCAATTTCATTAAATAAAATCCTTCAAAAATTAACTATTATATTTAACATTATTTACAAACACATATAATGAAATCAAATCAACGCATTGCTGATTAGAAAGACTATATTATCAAATTAGAAATGCCTTATTCTGATGGAAAAATTGAAGGATGAGATTTTTGTTTGCATTGGTTGGCAGAGATATTAAATATCACAATTAATTTGTGGTCTTCGACAACTAAACAAATTGTACAGGTTTTCAAAATTGAAAAAAGTGCAAACAAGACATATAACATTATATCATTTATTACAACTACTACACATGTACATTATGGACCGCTGCTACCAATAAAAAAAATGCAAGCCAAACCAAAACCTCAAAGATCTTCATCTTCTGATAGTAAAACAAATAATGATAAAGTTAAAAAAAACTAAACTAAATATGCCTACCCAAATAATTCCAAATATCACTAATCAGGGGACAACAAATACCAAAAGTACAAAATCCCTTCGACACATAAAACAAACAATACGTAATAAAACACGATACAAAGAGAAATAATTGTCAACAAATACAAAAACTAAAAAAAAATCCAACAAGAATATATTTACAAGCAATGAAGGATACACCTCAATATGAATGCTACATCTGTGAATGATTTGATTTCAAACATAAACTTAGAAAGCTTAACAAAAATGAACTACAAATGTTCCAAATTTATTCAAACATGAAACCAATAGACCACAACGTAAATTTTTTCAACTATTGTAAATTCATGCTACACATTGATAAATTTCCATGATATACTACCCCAAAACTTATAAGGAGAAATAAATATCTCCCAATTATGTCATCTCTATCCTAACTTGAGGAAAGACTTATTTCACAACGACTTTCTTTTGAACAAATCAGACAATGGGAACACAAAAGGTCTCAAATAAGATTAATTGGTTCAATTATTAATGTTCCAACAAATGTAACCATAATACAAAGATTTCTCCCATGACCAATAAATGAGACAACAACAATTGTAGTTGCACTAAAAAAAAACTAGAATACACGAATCCCTATCAAGTTGGAATTGTTCGCCCAAGAAAAATAATGAGATCATTGAAACTATTATGTAAAAGACAATTATATAAACAAGAAAGCATTATAATAGACAAAACTTGGAAAAGAAAAATAAACCAAGACAATTTTCAAAATTGCGAGCTTAAAAATGCATATATTGAGTCTAATTCAAATAGTGAAGATATAGAAAGTAGCAATGAATTAGAAAAACAAATTGATACATGGTGCAGGAGCACACCTAACTCAAACCCCTAGCTCTTTATTTCTGGCATGTACTAACTCTAGCCAAGTCAGGAGAGTGTGTGTGGACCTTAGATGGTCATTTGTTTTATTTCCCTAAGATGGATATGACTAGGTCAATCCATGTCTAGATAGGTTGCTTAGTTAGTTTCTTTTGTTGTGTGTGTGAGGTAGTTTTTAAGCCTTTGTAAATCCAACTAAGGCATCAGGAACCTTGGATAAGATGCTTGGTATTACTGGCACTCGGCCTACACTAGTGCCTAGCATCTCAACCTACATTGCCTAGCAGCTCGGCCTACATTTCCTAGAAGCTTGGCCTACACTGCCTAGCAACTCGGCCTACACTGCCTAGCAGCTCGGCCTACACTGCATAGCAGCTTGGCCTACACTGGTGCCTAGCATCTCGGCCTACACTAGTGCCTAGCAGCTCGGCCAACACTGGCACTCGGTTTGTATTACTATTTCTCAACAAAATTCAATCATAACAGCCCGTGAAAAGCAAATCTTGTCTTTTATCGACAGTATGGTTAGTGTAACGGTTCCTGAAGAGATTCTTACAAATGAGTGGACCATTAGGGTTGTTTCCTATGAGAGGATGATTACTAATAACATCAAAAGCCTTCATTTTAGAGATCTGGAGAGTAGAGATTTAAGAAGAAGAAGAGGAGGAGCTATAGGAAAGTTGGAGATTTGCAGATTATTGTACTATTTTTTTTGTCTCCAGTAATGAGAAGTTACAGATTGTGTGTTTAGTAGATATCAAGTTTATTTGTGGTTCCTTTTGCATGCAAGTGGATTAGTCACTTTATTTTGTATTTTTCAATTTATTAGTTCTTCAACTGTTCTCGGTTGTAACCATTAATGGCCCCTCGAGGTTCATGAATCCATGGTGAGAGTCATGTGTTGGGATGGAACTCGAGAGGAGCCCTTGTACATAGTTTCCTTTTTGTTTTCTATAGGAGAAGCAATAGCAAAGAGTCTAGATATCTTACCCTAGGCGAGCTTGGTAATAGTCCGGCTAGGGAAGAGAATGAAAGCAATGTTCATAAAACATTGAATAAGTGAGTAGAATGAATCTATTTGTGTAGGTTCAGCAAGAAGGAGATGAAAAGCATTTCGATGGGGGACTGAGACTTAAAGAGGAGGTAAAGTTGAGAGTGACTTACCTCAGCTTAGGGTTGTGAACACCCTAAGAGATCTAGGAGAAATATCTCATAACAAAGCCAAGCTAGTTCTATAGCAGCAATGAGACTTTTGTCCACATCAAATTGGTATCAGAGCCTAAATTGATTGGGCTTGTGGTAAATGTTCCAGCCAGCAGTATCAGTGGGTGAAAACAATATGGTCACCAATGCAGAGCTTGCAAAGGAAGTAGATGATCAGAAGAGAGTGATAGAGGATCAAAGGGAAAGGAGTAGACTCCTTGAAGAAGCCCTGGATGAGATGAAGGTAAAACTTCAAGAAGTTGCAGATGCAACTAAAAGCAAAGATGGAGATGAAGTTAGCAGCAGTAGAGGGAAGTAGAAAGTTGATGAATAAGACTTAATACCTGAACTAGACCCTCCCATGAATGAGGAGCCATTTCTAAAAGCTCTCAGAGCCCTAGGAGGCAAAATTCTTGAAGGAGTTCCATTCTTTAATGGAAAAATGGATAGTGAACTAGCTGTGGAATGGATAGAAGGTATTGAGAATCATTTTTAATGTGAGGGCATAACTGAAGCACAAAAGGTAAAAGTTGCAAAGTCAAGGTTAAGAGGTTCAACATTAACATGGTGGAAATACCTCCAAGAAGAGAGGGAGAAGATGGGTAAGCATCCAATTTCAAATTGGAAGGCCATGTTAAAAAAGGTAAAGGATAAATACCTACCTGAGGATTATGAAATCCAGTTACACATGAAGAGGCAAAGTTTGAAGCAAAAAGATTTGGATGTGGCTATGTATATTGAAGAATTCCAGAAGTTGTGCTTGAGGTCAAGAGTCCAAGAGGATGAGACTATCAAGGTCGCTAGGTATCTTGGAGGCCTAAAATGGAATATCCAAGAGGAAATCAGTTTGTAGACTCCCACAACTGTCCATAAGTGTTTCCAACTTGCATTGAAAGTGGAAGAGAAGAACAAAAATAAATTAGAATCAAACTTCAGAGGAAGAGGTAGAGGTAGAGAAGGAAGAGGACAAGGAGGCTATGGGGGAAGAGGATCATATTCAAGGTAGCAAAGTGAGAAAAAGCTCACTAAAAAATTAGGAAGGAAACTCAAATAAAGGAGGTTTCAACAGAGGTAGAGGCTCTAACACTAGTTGGAGAGGAAGGAGCAGCAGCAATCAAGGAAGAGGAGCATCCTACTTTGCCACCATGAAATTCTATCACTGCAATCAGCTAGGGCATCCTACCTATAGGTGTCCTAAAAAGTGTTCTACTTCTCAAGGAGATGGAAAGAGAGTTAACTATGTCCAAGAAGAATCAAGTTGCAGTAGCAAGCCATCTGAGGTACCATTAGAATCAGAGGAAGGTGAGAACCTCATGATAAAGAGGACCTTAATCAAAGATCCAAGCAAAGAAGAACCAAGCCAAAGGAGAGCACTCTTTAGAGTGACGTGCAAGATCACAGGGAAGGTGTGTAGAGTCATTATTGATTTAGGCTCAACTAATAATATCATTAGTGAAGAGGCAGCCAGCAAATTAAATTTGAAAAGGATTCCACGTGAAAACCCATACAAGGTTACATGGCTCAACAAAGGACAACATGTGTTTGTAGGAGAACAAGCATGGGTAGAGTTCACCATTGGCAAGTATAAAGACAAAGTTCTATGTTACATTCTTCCCATGGATGCATGCCACCTTCTACTTGGAAGGCCATGGCAATTTGATAGGCAAGCCATGCATGATGGAATTAAGAATGCATACTCATTCAAGAAAGATGGGTGACTTTCAAAATTTAGTCCCTGATAGAAGAAGGAGAGATGAAGACATCAAGTCCAAGTGTTCTCATGGTTGGTGAGGAGTTCTTGAAGACTCTAGAAGGAGGAGGACTTGGATTTTCTTTAGTATTGAAGCCAAAAGATGAAGTTGTTGTCAATAAATTAGAAATACCAAATGAGGTAAAAGAAATACTTGAAGAGTATAGAGATATTGTGAATGATGGCCAGCCCACTCCCCTACCTCCTAAGAGAATTTTTAGCCACAAGATTGAATTCATACCAGGAGCTACCTTACCCAACAAAGCTGCCTATAAGATGACCCCTCAACAAAATGAGGAGATAGCCAAGCAAATTAGAGAGTTATTAGACCAAGGCCTAATTAGGAAAAGCATAAGCCCATGTGCAGTCCCTACAATTTTAGCACCTAAGAAAGGAGGATCTTGGAGACTTTGTACTGATTCTAGAGCCATTAATAGAATCACCATTAGCTATAGGTTCCCAATACCTTGAATTGAAGACCTAATGGATTGTTTAGGGGAGGCAAAGTACTTCAGCAAGATTGATCTTAAGAGTGGCTACCACCAATTCAGGATAAATGAAGGAGATGAATGCAATACAACTTTCAAAAATATAGAAGGTTTGTATGAGTGGCTTGTAATTTCATTTGGTTAGTCTAATGCTCCCTCAACTTTTATGAGACTTATGAATGAAGTATTGATAGAATGCATTGGTAAGTTTGTTGTTGTCTACCTAGATGACATTTTAGTTTTCAGCAGAACTAAGTAGGAGCATAATAGGCATTTGAAAAAAAATTCAAGAAATTGCATGATGAAAAGCTAATGATCAATTTGGATAAGTGTGACTTCATGAAGCAGGAGCTTGTGTATCTCGATTTTGTTTTGTCACAGGGTAACCTCAAAATGGACCAAGAAAAGGTGGATGTCATTCTAAGTTGGCCTACTCCCAAGGCTGCAACTCAGGTGAGGAGTTTCCATGGTTTAGCTCAGTATTACAGGGATTTGTGCACCTATGTTAGACACCATTAGAGGTGGGATGAAGACAAAGCCTCAATGGACACCACAAGCAGACAAAGGGTTTGAAACATTCAAGGAGAAGATAGCAGAGTTGCCTACTCTAGTTCTTCCATGATTTGATAAGATTTTTATAGTAGAATGTGATGCAATTAATGTGGTCATTGGGGCTGTCATAAGCCAAGAAGGAAGACTAGTAGCTTTCCATAGTGAGAAGCTAAATGAGGAAAAGAAGAAGTACTCTTCTTATGACTTAGAGTTGTATGCTCTAGTTCATGCACTCAAGAAGTGGAGGCACTACTTGGTGCCAAAAGAGTTCATAGTATGTACTGATAACCAAGCTCTCAGCTTCCTTAACTCTCAAGACAAACTTAGCAGCAAACACATGAAGTGGGTGGAGTATCTACAAGCCTACACTTTCAATATTAAGCATAAAAAGGGAATACAAAATAAGTTTGTTGATGCATTGAGAAGAAGGTTTCTCATAGTCGAAGAAGTTTAGTGACAAAGCATAGGTATTGATAGCTCCAAAGACCTATATGCTAAAGATGAAGATTTTTCCCAAATCTACAAGGTATGCAAGGAGTTTAAAAACAACTTTCATGGTGAGTTTTCTGAATATACTTTGCAGAATGATTTATTGTTTAAATGGGGTTAGATTTGTGTTCCTAAATGGTCTATGAGAGAGAATTTGATCCAAGAAAAACATAATAGAGCACTTAGTGGTCATTTTGGAGTCAGTAAGACTCAAGAGCTAGTCACTAGGTTCTATTTTTGGCCTAGAATGAATAGAGATGTTAGACAGTATGTTGAGAGTTGTGTATTGTGTCAAAAAGCAAAGGGTAAATCTTCTAATGCATGTCTTTATCAGCCACTTCCAATCCCAACTAGACCATGGGAATGCATAAGCATGGAATTTTGTAGTTGGTTTGCCAAGAACAAGGCAGGGATATGATAGTATTTTTGTTGTTGTAGACAGATTTAGTAAGATGGAATAATTTATACCTTGCAAGAATATTCATGATGCTTGTAACATTGCTCAGTTATTTTTTAGTCAAGTGGTGAGGATACATGGACTCCCACTTAGTATTGTTTCAGACAAGGACAGAAAATTCATGAGACATTTTTGGAAGACCTTATGGCAAAATCTTGGCACTAACTTGTCTTTTGGATCTGCCTACCATCTACAGACAGATGGCCAAACAGAGGTGGTCAATAGGAGTCTTGATAACTTGCTGAGATGCCTCACAAAGGAGTATGGTCAAGCATGGGACCAACTCATTGGACAAGCTGAATATGCATACAATGATACAATGAACAGATCGACTGGTAAGAGTCCTTTTGAAATTGTTTATGGCTTTCACCCAAGAGGGATTTTTGAGCTTAGAGAATTTCAGGAAGGAATTCATGGTAGTGGATATCGTGAGGACTTTTCTCATTCAATGAGGGAAGTACATGAAAGTGTGAGAAAGAATTTGATTGAAAATGTTGAAAAGGTAAAGCAAAAGGTGGATGCAACAAAGAGGGATGTTCAGTTTCAAATTGGAGACTTTGTGATGGTACACTTGAACAAACTTAGGCTAACAAAAGGTGTTCCTCACAAGTTATAGATGAAGAGGCTAGGTCCATGTAAGATACTTGAAAAGTATGGAAACAATGCATACAAGGTGGAGCTTCCTGAAGACATTGGGTTGTCACCAATTTTCAACATTGCAGATTTGGTAGCATATAAGGGACCAATTCAAGATGTTGATTAGAACCTTCAAGAGGTAATTCAAGAGGTAATACAAGAGGTAAAAGATCTAAAATTAACCCCTACTCCATCTATGACAGCTGAAAAGATACTAGACTCAAGGGTCTACAAGAAGACTGGGAACAAAGACTATATGGAGCACCTTGTCAAATGGCATGAAAAAGAAGATGTTGATGCTACTTGGATCAAAGAAACAAAATTCAAGGGGTTGGGAATTGATCCAAACATTCTCAATCCAAGGATGGATTAACCTTTCTTTTGTCTGGGGGAGTATGGTGCAGGAGCACACCTAGCTCAAACCCCTATCTCTTTATTTCTGGCATGTACTAACTCTAGACAAGTCAGGAGAGTGTGTGTCAACCTTAGAAGGTAATTTGTTTTATTTCCCTAAGATGGATATGACTAGGTCAATCCATGTCTAGATAGGTCACTTAGTTAGTTTCTTTTGTTGTGTGTGTGTGAGATAGTTTTTAAGTCTCTAGAAATCCAACCAAGGCATCAGGAACCTTGGATAAGCTGCTTGGTATCACTAGCACTTGGCCCACACTGGTGCCTAGTAGCTCAGCCTACATTGCCTAGCATCTCGGCCTACACTACCTAGCATCTCGGCCTACACTGCCTAGTAGCTTGGCCTACAGTGGTGCCTAGTAGCTCAGCCTACACTGGTGCCTAGCAGCTCAGCCAACACTAGAGATCAGTTTGCATTACTGTTGCTCAGAAAAATTTAGTCATAACAGCCCGTGAAAATTGGATCTTGTTTTTTATGGATAGTATGGTTAGTGTAACGATTCCTAAAGAGATTCTTGTGAATGAGTTGACCATTAGGGTTGTTTCCTATGAGAGGATGATTACTAATAACATCAAAAGCCTTCATTTTAAAGATCTAGAGAGTAGAGATTGAAGAAGAGGAGGAGGAGCTATAGGAAAGTTGGAGATTTGCATATTATTGTACTATTTTGTTTTGTCTCCAATAATGATAAGCTATAGATTGTGTGTTTAGTAGATATCAAGTTTATTTGTGGTTCATTTTGCATGGAAGTAGACTAGTTACTTTATTTTGTGTTTTGCAAGTTATTAGTTCTTCACCCGTTCTGGGTTGTAACCATTAATGGCCCCTCAAGGTTCTTGAGTCCATGGTGAGAGTCATGTGTTGGGATGGAACTCGAGAGGATCCCTTGTACATAGTTTCCTTTTTATTTTCTGTAGGAGAAGCAACAACAAAGAGTCTGGAGATCTTACTCTAGGCGAGCTTGGTAATAGTCTGGCTAGGGAAGAGAATGAAAGTAATGTTTAGAAAACATTTAATAAAAGAGTAGAATGAATCTATTTGTGTAGGTTCAGCAAGAAGGAGATGAAAAGTATTTTGATGGGGGACTGAGTCTTGAAGAGGAGGTAAAGTTGAGAGTGACTTACCTCAATTTAGGGTTGTGAACACCCTAAGAGATCTAGGAGAAAGATCTCATAACATAGCCAAGCTAGTTCTGTAGCAGCAACAAGACCTTCTGTCCACATTAATACATGTGTATGTAGATTTACAAAGTCTCGATCTATTTATGACTTGAATGATTAAATTATTAAAGTAGCACCTGGTGAAGGAAAACAACCACTTAGAATTTTCAAGGAGAGATATGTTTAAGAAATGAACTTTCCTACTCTATTTTTTGGTTTTGCACAAGATGAAGACATAACAAAAAAATTCACATATCAAAAAATTGCACAGTGGGATATTTTACACTCGAGTCATGATTTTGCATTGCACACTACTAATCTATTTTTCAAAACAATATGAATAATCATTGACAAAATTATGTCAATTATATCGATACGAATTCGCAAGGGTGTACTAAAAGGATGAACTCTACTTGCAAAGGATGTTAAAAACAAGCCAAACTTAGATAAAATTCTAAAATCAAACATTGGATACATGGATTTCAAATATATTCGTATATCTCCATATTATTTGCATCAAAAAAAACAAAATTGCAATGATAATACAACTAGGACCTCCTACATTTTTTTTATGTTCTCAAGTGTAGAGAACTTGTGGGAACCATTAATATCAGCAATCGGTACATTACATAAAAATCGCAAAAGAAAGGAAAAAACTCAGCAAGATATCGAACCTGGCATTTACTACCTTATTTGAAAAGACCATGTAACTTGTACTCGATATTACAGACATAATTTAATAAATTGCTTGAAAAAATTATTAACTTCAGATGACACAATTGTAGGACATGTAAAATATTTATTTTTCGTTACTGAATTCCAAAATAGAGGAAGTGAGCATGATCATGCTTTAATATGGATTAATGATGCCCCCGTTTATGGAATATCTGACAATTCTAAAATTGAAGAATTTTTTGATAGATATATTACATGTGACACAAAAATAGTTGATGCAAGATTTCATAACATCCACTGACACTATCATACAAGAAGTTGCAAAAAAATAAAAAAATCACATTGTAGATATAATTTCCTTCTTCCACCTATGAAAAAACAACAATACTTGAACAAATTCAATCGACCAATGACAGTACAATACATAATGCAATTAAAATAAATAAATATCTACAAGAAACACAAGGTGAAAAAACAATTACTTTTGAATATTTCTTGATCAAAATTGGCATGCATGAAGATAAGTACATGGAAGCAATACAATCAACATTGACAAAACCAACATTATTCGTAAGAAGATGTCCAACAAATATTTGGATAATAGTTTTGCAAATAAAATACCTGCATTATGGGAAGCAAGTAGTGATGCCTAATTTGTGCTAAGCGCATATGCAGTAGCAATGTATTGTTCATCATACATGACAAAAGTAGACAAATCTATGACAACAACATTTAGGAAAATATGGAAAGACCATGAAACAAAAAAAATTGATGCTATACAAATGATTCACAGCCTTGGAAATCCTTTTTCTAACCTACAACAAATGTCAACTCAGCTTGCAATTCGCATCATCCTATCACTCCCCTTAAATTGTACTTCTCGACAATGTATATTTATAAACACATCTCCGCAAGACGAACGTACATTTACTCTAAAGTCAAAAGCACTACTCGTTGCTGAACCAGACAACTTAACTCAAATAATGTGCAACTCAATTACAGACCACTACAAAACTTGACCTAAATATTTGAAAGAAATATGTCTATCCAAATTTGCTTCGCGATATCAAATTACCAAAAGAAAAATTGTAAAGTGAAAAAAATTTACAGTCATTAGATTTGTTAAATATAATAAGTACCTTGACTATGAATACTATCAAAGAGAAAAGTTTCTGTTATACATTCCTTTTCACGGAACATAAAATTCAATTACAAAAGACTTCAAAACAATTCATGATGCGTATAATTATTACAAAAACAAAATCAAACAAAATGATAAAAATTATACATACCAGTTTAATTCAATATGGGGAGATAGACAAAGCAATTGAACAAGTTAAATTAGATGAACTTGCAAGTGAAATTCAATTCAACAAACAAATACAAAACACTAATAATGCTGAAACATATGACCTCACTTCAGACTTGTCATACTTAAAATAAAAACCTTACAGAACTAAATTTGATATCGGCTTTCAAATCATACAAAACCCAAACCCGATTGACAATATTGACTATTATAAACTTAGACAAATGCTAAATAAAGAATAGTTCAAGCTATTTTAAAAGACATTGCAATTAAAAAAATGATAAATAGACACCACTATACATTTTCCTTACAGGTGGTGTAGGAACAGACAAAAAGTTCACAACAAAGGCAATTTCCCAAATGCTACTACAAATATTCAATATACCTCCATTTAACGATCCTCTCAAACCAAAAGGGCTCATTATGGATTACACCAGAAAAGAAACATTCAACTCAGGAGGAGAAACAGTTCATTATGCATTGCTAACGCCCTTTAACAAATCCATGTTTCTCCCACTTAGTAATGAAATGATAGATTCTTTGAAAAAACATTATGAAGAATTACAAGTTTTACTTATAGATGAAGCATCATTAATAGGAAGTTGTTTCCTATATTAAAAAACAACTGAGAGGGGAGGGGTGAATCAGTTACCACAAAAACAAATCCAAGTCCCTTAGATGTCTTAAACAAATTTATCATTGTTTCTCGGTTAACACAAATATTCGACTGTCACTCGGTTAACATAGCAAATCTTAAGATATTAACTATGATTATCCTTTAGTAATTAATTGCAGAAACATAAACCATAAAGTAAATGAAATGTACACAAATAACACCAAGATTTAACATGGAAATCCAATATGGGAAAAACCACCAATTGCAACTAGTCACTTTTTTCACTCTTCTGAAGTGAGCCCTGTTAGGAGCCAACCATGTTAAAGGTTACAATAACACACTAATAGGCGTGACCCTGCTAGCGGATCCAATCACCTTGTAAGGAGTGGCCTTGTTAGAGGTCTTCAAACACTTCAATGTATAAATGTCACCTTGTTAGAGGAT
Source organism: Thuja plicata (assembly GCA_018584345.1). NCBI lineage: Eukaryota > Viridiplantae > Streptophyta > Pinopsida > Cupressales > Cupressaceae > Thuja > Thuja plicata. The sequence goes on along the minus strand of MU217279.1, from coordinate 162,874 downwards.
TTACAGAAGACTGTTAAGTCTACTATGCTAAGACATTTTGATCACTGCTACAATTGTTAGAGGGTAACAATGGATTGACCTGTTTTGATAAGCAACTATCTTTGTTGATTCTGGTCTTTGTTCTAACATTGATTACTTGATCCTCACTGATCAGATATTCTGTTGCAACTCTGTATATTTTGTACTCAATCAGAATCCCATCTGAGTTCTCCTTTACTCTTAATATCACAAGATATATATCTTCACACTCTTCCACTTTTTATTCGATCCAAACTTGACCTTATATATATATGATAAGCCTTGTCAAGTCAGCCTTAATATCCTTCCAAATAAATAATAAAACTCAAGTTTGTCAGCTTCATACAATCAAGTATCCATAAAATATAAACTGTTGTTAGCCGGCTGTCACTAAAAGCATAACTCAGTCAATACTAAAATCCTTCAATGCCTGACCAAAATTGTAATGGCTGAGTGAACTCAGTTAGAACTAAAAATAACTTTGGTCATCTTCAATGCCTGAGAGATCTTGGCAGACATTAACTATGCTTGGATGGGATTAGACATTTGTGTAAACATCACTATACTTGTGTAAACATCAATGACAATATAGAATTGAATAATTGTCATCAACAATATCCCTCTTTGGAATTCATGGCAACACAATGTGTCATAATACAAATAATTATAGAGAAACATACATAAGAATGAAATTTTATTAATGTCCTTAGCTTCATTCTGATTCTCATCCAAAAACTCCCTCTGTCATCAATCTCTGAAATACAGATTTCTCCCTCTTACATTAATCTCTCCATGCCATCAGTAATCTTATCATTAATCTCTCCCTCTTTGACAACCAATGCCAAAGACATCAACTAATATATGTATATCCAATGAAGTTTTAGTGTACATATTTGTACTGATTCATATGCAATAAGCTCTAAATATATACATCAACATGTTAAGTCAGTTTTGTAGCTTGGTTGATGCATCACTAAACTGTGTTTTAGTGAGCCTCGATTAGGGGAATCACCCCTATCTTTCCTCTAAGATACAAAAATGCATCCTTAGGTAATGGTTTTGTGAATATGTCTACAATTTGTTCTTTAGTATTCACATATTCTAATCTTACTTCTTTGTCCTGAACTAATTCCCTCGAGAAATGATACTTTATTGCAATATGTTTAGTCTTAGTATGCATCACAAGGTTCTTTGATATGTTAATAGCATTGGTGTTGTCACAATAGATAATGATTGGTTCTTTGATTTCCAACTTCATACCTGACAACAACTGTTTCTTTTTCAACTCTGGCTAGGTACCATTTGAACTTTTGAAAAGCTTCTGATTTTTCTTTGAGAAACATGACAATCATCATTCTAGAGTGATCACCAACAAATAGAATGACATAATTCTCACCTGCGTAACTTGTTGTTCCAATTGGTCCACAGAAATCAATATGTACCAATTCCAAGGATTCTTATGTATTGTAGTTCTTTCTCTCAAATCTTGTTTTTCCCATCTTCCCAATTTGACATTGTTTCCATAATGATAATGCAAGTTTCTTCATAACATGAATACCTCTTACTCTTATGTTCTTTCTTATGTTGATCAGGTTATCAAAATTCACATAACACAACCTTTTATGCCATAACCAGATTTCTTCTACTTGTGCAACAAAACATCAACTTTCATTGAGATCAAGATAAAATAGATTACCTTTTATTTGCTTGCCAGTTCCAACTAGGTTTCCTTTACCATCCAGGAGCTTGGCCTTTTCATTCATGAATTCTACCTTGAAACCAATTTTATTCAACTGTGCCACACTTAGTAGATTGCACCTTAGTCCTTCAACCCAATAAGCATTATCACACTTGATTCCTTCAGTAAGAGAAATACAACCTTTACCTTTCACATGGTAGGGTTCATCATTCCCAAAATTGACACTCCCACCATCATAGTGCTCAAGGTGTTAAATTTTGGTTTTTTCACCAGTCATGTGGTGAGAACAACCACTATCAACTATCCAGGTGCCATTCTTACTAATATGAGAGTATAGTGCAGTATTTTCATTATCTTCACTATCTGACTCATCCTTAATAGAAATGTAAATCATTTCATCTTCATCTTCATCACTATCAAAATCTTTAACAATATAACAATATTTCTTACCTTTGTCCTTGTAGATTTTGTATCTCATGAAATCTTCCTTGCCTTTGTACTTATTGAACTTTCTCTCACCTTTTTCTTCCTTGTTCAGACACTTAGCAGCAATGTGGCCAACCTCATCACATGAAAATAAAATCAATGGTATTCTTCCTTTGAACTATCCTTTTCCTTTTGCAGCTCTCCTTGCAAGTAATGCTTCAATGATTTCCAGATCTTCATCATCAGAATCATCCTCATTGTCACTGTCAATCTATTTTCCTTTCATCTTTCCAAGGTTTAATTTAGCTTTAAATGCAGACTCGAGATTGCCAGGATTAGGAGAATAATTGTCAAAGTTATCCAACTCAAAAGTTGTAAGTCTTCCAACCATTCCATCTAGAGTTATGTCGTTACTGCATCTCATCTCTTGAATAGTTGAAACCTAATTGTATAGATAGGAAGTAAAGTTCTTAATACCTTGCTGACTATTATTTTGTCTTCAATTGTTCCACTAGCAGCTTTGATTGCACTTACACTTTTCTTGATTCTTTCACTGTTCTTTTTAATGTCTTCTCCTTCTTTCATTTTCATCAGATCAAACTGAACTCTGAGACTTTCTGCTTTGTCTCTCTTTACATTTGCATCTCCTCTATAAATGTCATGTAGTTTTTTCCACATATCAAAGAGAGTAGTGCAGTCCTTGACTTCATAAAATTTGGAATAGCTAAGTGTAGAGGCTATATTAATCATCATTATGTTATGATGCTTCATTTCCACCATCTAATCCACAGACATAGGTCTTGGTGGTTCCACATAATTGTGATCCAAGAATTGCAAACCAGTATCTCCAATAGTAGATAGATGTAGCCTCATCAGATCTTTCCATGCAGCGAAGTTGTCCTTGTTAAGCTTGGGGATCTCCCTTTTGAAAGACATCTCTGATCTTTAGCTTAGGCCTTTAAACCTTCCCTATAAGCACCAAATACTCTGATACCAATTGTTGGAAATGAGTTGAGTAACTGAGATGGGAGGGGTGAATCGATTACCATAAAAACAAATCCAAGTCCCTTATATGTCTTAAACAAATTTATCATTGTTGCTTGGTTAACACAGATATTCTACTATCACTCGGTTAAACATAGAAAATCTTAAGATATTAACTGTGATTATCCTTTAGTAGTTAATTGCAGAAACATAAACGACAAATAAAATGAAATGTACACAGATAACACCAAGTTTTAACATGGAAACCCAATATGGGAAAAACCACCAATTGCAACTAGTCACTATTTTTCACTCTTCTAAAGTGAGCCCTGTTAGGAGCCAACCATGTTAAAGGTTACAATAACACACTATTAGGTGTGACCCTGATAGAGGATTTAATCACCCTATTAAGAGTGGCCTTGTTAGAGGTATTAAAACACTTCAATGTAGAAATTTCACCTTGTTAGATCATTTACAAAAGACTGTTAAGTCTACTCTGCTAAGAGATTTTGATCATTGCTACAATTGTTAGAGAGTAACAACGGATTGACCTGTTTTGATAAGAAACTATCTTTGTTGATTCTGATCTCTGTTTTGACTTTGATTACTTGATCCTCACTGATCGGATATTCTGTTGTAGCTCTGTATATTTTGTACTCAATCAGAATCCTATCTGGTTTTTCCTTTACTCTTCATATCACAAAACATATATCTTCACACTCTTCCACTTTTTATTCGATCCAAACTTGACCTTATATATATGATAAGCCTTTTCAAGTCAGCCTTAATATCCTTCCAAATAAATAATAAAACTCAAGTTTGTCGGCTTCATACAATCAAGTATCCATAAAATATAAACTGTTGTTAGTCGGCTGTCACTAAAAGCATAACTCGGTCAATACTGAAATCCTTCAACGCCCGACCAAAATTGTAATACCCGAGTAAACTCAATTAGAACTAAAAATCACTTTGGTCATCTTCAATGCCTGAGAGAGATCGGCAGACACTAACTGTGCTCGAATAGGATTAGACATTTGTGTAAACGTCACTATACTTGTGTAAACATCAATGACAATACACAATTGAATAACTATCATCAACACATTAATTGGAAGTTGTTTCCTATATTAAATTGACAAAAGAATGAGGGAAATAAAATACATTCCAACAAAGTTTTTTGGTGGAATTGGTATTATATTTAGTGGAGACTTCTACTAAGCTCAACCAATACAAGACAATTACATTTTTTAACCTCCAATTGTGAACAAAGAAAAATTACCATGCACTTTTTGAATAGATATGATCAAATGCTATGTGTTGGTACTCCTAAATTTGGAACAAATTTGGAGTGACCATGTTAAATTTTCAGACAAGCAAAGTCAATACCCTTAAAATTTTGTGAGAAGACTCAGTTAGAGTACTTATAAAGGGTGCCCGGGTGATTTTTATGAGATACAAATTTGGAAGAGGCTTTAATGCCTTTCATTTGATGTATGCAGTGGGTACCAGCTCCTGATTTTCAGTTCTGACATGTTTAGGGAGTAGTCATTTTGAGGGTGTCACCTAATTCTGCATTTTGCTAAGTTGTCAATTTGCTGTCCGGAGCCTACTTTGCCTCTGAGTATCTTACACCCTATTGAGTTTCATAGTTCGCCACTTTGGGAATGTTTAGCATGCATATTAGAGAGCTTATGTTTTAAACCTCAGGTCATTCCGAATCTGTTTGATAAGTTTCATACTTCCCAAAGTTGGTTGTTCATGAACTGTCTGCATTTTTGTCCTGCCTAGAAATTTGAATAGCCCAGTTTGACATGTTATAACTTATGACCAATTCATCCAATTGAGAAAATTCCTTTTGCACTAAGTTCTAGTGGTCACACACTCCATTTTTTCCAGTCTGCAGATCTTTATGAAATCAGATGATAAGTTTTCAAGAATCATTCTGACAGTGATTAAATCTGATTTCCTGTGTTTTCAAATTCAGAATTACTAAGTGACCCACTTTGAGCTTTTGAAAGTCTATACCCGGGTGAACATTTTGGATAATTGAAGGTTGACCTGCATT
>MU217279.1:124431-153633 GCA_018584345.1 Thuja plicata | reverse complement strand
ATTCCTTAGAGAGAGAATCAAAAGGTTAGCCTTCCTTGAGTTTAAACTCATAAAAAGAAGAAGGATAAGCATCCTTATGCCACTGTTATTTGTTATTGCAGTCATAAGTATTTCCCTGTCAAGCTCTTTTTCAGAATTGCTTCCAGCCATCTGAAGAGTGGTATCTTGTTGATATAATCAGAAATATAATGACATAACAGTGAAGACCCAATCCACCATTTGAGGTTTACTTGAAATATAGTAAGCTATCTAGGTAATACCTGCCTGAGTATGTGGAGCTCAAAAATGAAGAAGGATATTATCCAATCCTTAGCAATTAGCCTTTCTCTTGTCATAAAGGAGTTTTCATTCAAGTATAATCAGTATACTGTCATTTTAATTAAGGTTGTGGTACAAGAAAAAGTGCTAACACTATGAATTGAAAACAACGATGCGTCAAAAAAATGAATACTTCATTTCAATTCTAAACAAAATAAAACCTAATTCACAAACAGACAATTATATATAATATATCAATAGTATTTTCTATCACCAACCCCCGATTGATCCCACATTCCCATTTATATTCCACACAAACAAATTTGTACAGCAACACAATACCAAAATGTTATCAATCATAACTGGTGAACCAATCATAATAAATACAATAGACTAAGTAGATGATAATTATGGTAATGTAACAATGTATATTGAAAAAAGCCTCCCCGAACATATAATACTAAAAATCAACATGTTGGTTGAATTATATGCGGGAAACTATGACATAAATGGTGGACTAGTAAACGGAGCCGATGGAACTTTTAAAGCGTACACAACTACAAACAAAATAAATATAATATGGATTCAATTCAATTAATTAACTATTGGACAGTCTCAATCAACTAAATTAGCACATCTATACACCCAAAACATTCTAAAACAATGGGTGTCAATACTACGAGCTGCAAAGCCTCTATCGATAAAAAGATATTCATCATAGATAAAAATTTGAAAACAATTCCCAGTGCAGCTAGCATGTGCACGAACAATTCACAGATTGCAAGGCCTTACACTAGACAAACTTGTATTTTATCAATTCAGAGTCAATAAACATGGTCTAGTGTACACAGCACTCTCACGCATTCAAGATATTCATTCCCTATATTTACTAAGTCCACTTACAAAATAAAATTTTTAATTACACACAAAATTATATATGAGATGCATCAACTTTGGACATAAGCAAATTGGGAGATCGCATTCAAAAAGCATGTTACTACAAAACACATTACTATAGCTATTGTCTCCATTAACACAAGAAGCTTAAAATTCCATATCAATGATATTACCAATGACTATGATTTACTAGAAGCCGATATATTATGCTTACAAGAAACACATGCCAATCATTTCCCTGATTTACAAAAACTCAAACAATTTCAATCGTTGACTATGTATCATTCTTACGGACTTCTCACCTCAACCAAAAAATATATAGAAATTAAATATTCACAACAATACTATTCAAATAAAATAAAATTTCTACAATCAGACCTACTCATATCTACCATTCCACTAACATTATTTAATGTCTACTCACCACCGAATACAATAATCTCTTCGATTATAGACATTAGATACAATAATATTATTTTGAGATAAATTGATAAGTTGAGTAGATGTCTTTAATTAATAATTAAATTATTAATGTGCTTTATTAAATTAAAAAAAGAAAATCAATTTTATTTAAAATGAGAAACTTACAAGAAACATTTTTTATTTTTTCCTAATTAAAACAATTTTTTGCTTTCTTTGAGTTTTTCTCTAATTTAAAATGGATTTTGAGAAATATTTCTCGACTTTGGCTTTGCATGTCTTTATATGTGCTTGGAGTTTCATTTGGGTTTTTGCATTTTCATGATATGCAAGTGTCTGAGGAATTCTTTGTCTAGATTAAAAGATGATTTGCTCTATAAGTTCTATGATTTGTGGAGAAGGGTTGAAAGCTCAGTTTGCGTTATTGATTCAAAATATTATCATTTTTTTATTCACAATCCATAGGTATGTATCACACCCATATAATCATGATACAATGTTTATCACTATATTAAATTTGTAACTGGTTCCTCGTTTCATCTTTTCTTGGACCATTTATGGCGTAATCATCTTCAAAAAAATTTCTTCAACATTTACGATTGAACCTCATGTGTTTTCATTTGCATGCAGTTTTAGCTCACTTTGTTTCACCTTAATAGGAACTTTGTTTAAATTAAATCATCTCATTGCAAGGGACTGTTTCCAAGCGTCAAAATCTGTGAAGGTGCTCATCGAGGAGACCAGACAAAGAAGGGTCAAGACAAATAAAATATTGCTCTTGCAAGAAAGGGTAAGAAGAAGTCTAATAAAGGGAAAACAAAAGGTTCTTCTTCCTAGAGTGGGCAGAAGAAAGATCTAAGAAAGATAAAATGTTTTTGTTTCCATCAAATGTGTCACTATCCTAGTCAATGTCTGAATATGAATAAGAAAAATAAGGACAATCAAAATAAGTAAGTTGTTTCTATAGCCGAGGTGGATGAGTTTGCATCACAATTTGAGAATGATTTTTCACTCATTGCCTGTCTCTCAAGTTCAGTTGCCAATAGGGTTTGGTATATTGACATTGGAGCTTCTTGCCACATGAAGGGAGTCAGAGAATGTTTCACGAAGTTGGAGGAGAAGAAATTGGATTTCTATATTGAGCTCAGTGACAATGCCAAGTACCATGCAACTCGTGTTGGCACTATCAAGTTCTAGAGGGAGTCTGGCAAACACTTATTGGTGGAGGATGTGTTGTATGTCCCTAACATGACAAAGAATTTAATCTTAGTTTCTACTTTGGAAGACAAGGGTTCCATTGTGACCTTTGAGAGGATAAAATTCTATATTCATCCCAACAATTCCAAAGTTTCAAAAGTGATTGGATTCAGGCATGGAAGCTTGTATCAGTTACAATTTGAGCCAACACATGCATTGGTAAAATATTGTAGCAGGAAAGGAGAATTGTGGCACATAAGGATGGATCATCTTCACCATGGAGCACTTAATGTTCTCAAGGAGATAGTGATGGGGATGCCTAAGATGAAGATAAAAAAGTATGAGGTTTACAAGGGTTGTGCTCTTGGGAAATATGCCAAGACTAATTTTCCAAGTAGTAACAATAGATCTGAAGGGATTTTGGATCTTGTGCACTCAGATGTGTGTGGGCCTATGTCAACATGATCCTTGAATGGGTATAAGTATTATATTACTTTCATTGATTATTTCTCTAGGAAGACATGGATATATTTTATAAAGAAAAAAGATGACATCTTTAGTAGGTTCAAAGAGTTTAAGGCTCTTGTGGAGAACCAGACAAGGAGGAAGATCAAGATAATGAGGTATGATAATGGAGGTGAGTATACCTCAAATGCCTTCAAATATTTATGTGCTCAGGAAGGTATTAAGAAAGAGCTAACAGTTGTGTACAACCATCAATAGAATGGGGTTGTTGAGTGGAAGAACAAGGCTATAGTTGGAGCATCCAAGGCTATGCATCATGGTGAAGACCTACCTTGGTTCTTATGAGCAGAAGCTTTTAATACAATCATGTATTTGTAGAATAAGAGCCCTCACAAAGTGTTAGGAAAATTGACTCCAAAAGAGGAATTCAATGGTAAGAAACTAGATTTGGGACACATTCACATCTTTGGATGCCTTGTGTATTTTCACATTCCTATGGAAAAAATAACCAAGTTAGAACCAACTGCAGAGAAGCCCGTATCCTTAATGGGTATAATGAAACTTCTAAGACTTATCGGGTTTACATTCCTGCACTCAGAAAAATGGTTGTTCGCAGAGATGTGAAGTTTGAGGAGGAGAGGGCTCTTCAAAGTATAGCAGCTTGATGAATGAGGAGGAGCAATCATCCACATTTTAGGTAGCACAAATTCCTCAAAATTTAGTCACACAAGTTGGAGATAAAAACAAGCAAGCTAAATAGGATGATCAAGAGGAAAAAATAATTCCCCAACCTCATATTCCTATTATAGAGAAGAGGAGAAACATGGAAGCTGAGAAGACTTTGAGAGAGGCCCAGGAATAATAAATATGTTGGTGATCCATAAGATTCAGTCAAATGGAGAAAGGATCTCAGATGTTATTTTGATTATGTGACACTTATGAGTGAATTAATTGAAGTAGAGGCTTCCATCTTTCAAGAGGAGTCCAAGAACCAAGTATGGAAGGATTATATGGTGGAAGAGTATTCTTCCATCATGAAGAATAGCCTGTGGGAGGTAGTACCATGACCAAAAGATAAGCATGTTGTGGGCTTGAGATGGCTGCATAAGATTAAGTATGTTTCAAATGGTAGTGTGGAAAATTTTGAAGCTCGTTTTGTGGCTAAGGGGTTTTCTCAAAAGGAAGGAATTAACTACGATGAGACTTTTTCTCCAGTAGTCAAGTACTCATCCATAAGAGCTATAATTTCTATAGCTGCTCAGATGGGTTGGAAGATTCGCTAGATGGATGTTAAAACAACATTTCTCAATGGAATAATTGAGGAAGAGATTTACATAGATCAGCTAGAAGGATTTGAAGCACATGGAAGGGATTCTCATGTTTGTAGGTTGAAAAGAGGACTATATGGACTCAAACAGACTCCTAGGGTGTGGTATTCATATATTGACAGTTACTTGTAGAGTGTGGGTTTCATTAGGAGTGAGGCAGACTTGAACTTGTACTATGTTCAAGTGAAGGATGAACTTCTCATAATGTTTTTGTATGTTGATGACTTATTTCTTACGGGGTCAGAGGAGCTCATAAAACATTGAAATTAGAAATCTTGCACGAGAGTTTGAGATGAAAGACTTGGGGTTGATACACTAGTTTATGGGATTAGAGTTGTAGAAAAAAGAGGGAGAGATCTTCCTTGGACAAGGGAAATACTTAATTGATATCTTAAAGTGATTCAGAATGGAGAACTGTAAACTTGTTTCCACACCACTTGTGAACAACTAGAAGAAGATTGATGCTTCCAGATCAAAGGCAGTGGATCCTAATTTATACATATAGTTGATAGGCTCTCTTATATATCTGGTCAACATGAGGCCAAATTTGTTTTACAGTGAACTCTCTCAGTCAGTTTATGGTGGAAACTAAACGTGTGCACTGGACACACAGTTGAATATGGGATCAAGTGTGTTTGGAGGGATGGAGACATCGAGACGAAGAGATTTCCTAAATATATTGAGAGGAAGAGATTTGCTGGAGACATTGAGAGGAAATATATTTTCCAAGAGTACATAGTGAGGAAGAGATTTCCAAAAGAAACTGGGGAAGAAGGGGAAAGAAAAATTTAGGAAGGGAAGTGGAGGAAATTATTCTTGTAGATAGAAATTGCTATACTTTCTGCTGTGAATTTTTTAGATTCTTCTGAAAATTGTTTTTAGCACAAGTTATTTGCACAAGTTGAGAGTGAGAGTTTGGATAGAGAGAAGATATTGTGAAGCTGAAATAATTACTATGGCAATATTGTAATCTATTGAATGATTTCTTGCTCTTGATTCTGAATAAAAGGTGTGGTTGTAGGTTTTCTTCATCAAATATTGTGTGGAGAAAGGGATAGTGAAACTTTGGTACTTTCCTACGGATGAACAAATTGCAAACATCCTGACAAGGGCTTTGGTGAAGAATAAGTTTGTATTCTTCAAGGATAAGTTAAGTGTTGTGTAGAATACCTTCCTTGCTAAGAGGGAATGTTGATTTTTTTGTTTATCTTAGAAGGTGGAATGGAGTTTCTTTAAAGCAACTTTAGTTGGATATTTAGCAACAACTTTATTTTTTTATTCTTTAAAAAGAATATTTCTAAGTTTGTGAGGTTGAGTAAATCAAGAGTGATTTTATGTATGATTTAAAGTCAAAGAAAGAAAGGAAAGATTATTTTCTTGCAAGCTAAGTAAAGCAGTTGGACTCTATATATGTAAGATTGTTGTAGCAAACTTGTATTAGATTCTTGAAGAGAAAGTTTGTTGTTAGGCTAAATAGAAGATCCAACATTTGCAATTTTTTCCCACATTGGTGTTTCCTAGGTATATCTTTTTTATTGTCTTTTTGTGATTGGCTTCTGTTATTTCTTTTGTTTCCGCTATTATTTGTTGTTAATTAACCCAGTGTATTTTTTTTCTCAATAATAATATATTTTTTATAATAGTAAATATAGAAAATACAAAAATTCCACCATACATATGTGCATTAGTATCATAATACCATCAGAAAACTCCCATTCTCCCTATAGAACCAGTATTGTCCAAAAAAAACCAAACTTCCTTGTACAGTTAGCATATGACAAGGCTAACAGAACATCCACAAGCTAGACTAATGTCTATACAGAAAATTCCCTATCCATCACTTAATACACTTGCAGACAAATTACCATAACCTATCACAGGATATCAAAACTCAAACATAGTTCATGTAACTCCACAAACCCGGGTTCCAGATCGACATTGTCCAGACGATGACATTGCTCCTTCTTTGTTGTTTCCAATGAGCTCCCTTCCGAAATAGAAAGTCCTCCATCCTTCCGCTTCCTATACGCTGGGGTGGCACCTACCCCACCACTCTTCTTGGCAGTCTTCTTCCCCAATTCCTATTCCTCTCTCTACTCTATTCTTCGACCTCTTTTTCCTTCACCATCACTTTCAATTTTTCCCATTGCACATGGGATTCTTTAATCTATTTCTCCTTGCTCACCATGGTGCTCCAAACCATAAAGGGTTTTAATTCTGCTGAAGATCCTTCCAAAAGTCTCCATCCTTCTCCCAACACTCTAAAACCAACCCCTGGCTCAGCAAACGCCAACATTTGCAAAGTTCCACCCATCCATTGTGGCTTCATTGCCGCCCTCATAATCTATAGCACCTCCTCACGCGACCCCAACATCATGTCCTAGGAAAAGAAAATGGACGAGACATCCACATTAACATGGTAACGATAGTTGGCTTCCAAGAATTTTTTCCAAAACAAAGACTCTAGCAACGTGATAAACTTGGCATCCCCAATATGAAAAATGCTCTTCAGTCTATGGTGAGACACATGACCATAGAAAGGCCGTTGGTATTTCATCATCTTCAGCGTTAAATTAGCTTCCATACTGCAAACACCCATGCACACTCACAATACAACCCTTTGTTCACACCACTGATCCAACTTAATAAGGAACTAAGGGCATCCAAAATCTTTCAGCCCCCCAATCTGCCTTCAAATCCCACAATAATGGCAAGTATTAGATTATGCAACTATGATGGTATGAGGTTTCCCCCTCGTTTCCTTCTGTACTTGCCACATAATAACTCGAAGTGACTCGAAGTGGGATAAAAACCCCCTGCCGTCCACAATATAACTTAGGCCATGGACAACTTAGCCAACCCAAGCCCAAACAAAAAGTCACCCTAGGTGACTCAACCCATGCATATTAAATTATAATATAACACCACCCAAGCATAAACTTATAAAGGGAACCCCTCCCATTCAAACCACTCACCCTTAATATGTCGGAGGTCTTCCACCAGCTCCAAATTCTCCTCATTTGAAAGTTGAACTCCCACTTTTGAAAGTACATCCACCTTTTCATTACCTTCTCTTATGATATGGGATACCTAGAAATCTTCAAACAACTCCAATTTTGATTATATTAGCCTTACATACTTCTTTAGATGTCATGCACATGCATCCCCATTCAAAACTGCCTCAATTGACAACATTGAATCCCCCTTTAGATGAATCTTCTTGACCCCAATTCTTGCAGCTTGTTGAACCACCTAGTATGTTGCATGTAATTCTACTTCAGTATATGTCCCTTTCTTTAGTCCTTTGGCCCCAAAGAGAATAGTATTGCATGTAGAATCCCTTATGATGAATCTCACACCACATGGCCTTGGGTTTTCTTTCAAGGGTCCATCAAAATTTACTTTGTGTCACTCCCATTCTGGTGCATGTCAAACCATAGATTCATAACACTAGGAGGAAGGATTAACCCCTCGAAGTTAATTAACGTAGAGTATTGATTGTTATAAATCAAATAGAATTTCTATTCTATAAAATTATTGTGCAATTAATCTATAACTGGATTATGAAAAATTAACACCACTTTGACAACCTTTTTCTCCATCATGCTCCATTTTCTATAATTGTGGATTGTTGTTTGTGTGCATAGACTAGTGCTCTTAAATAAGATTTTAATAGTAATCACTTCCCTTATGCATTCTTAGAGCCTAGATTTTTATTGTTATTAGTAGCTTTGATCTTTCTTTAGCTTAAGAGGGGTATTCGAATTCTTCATTTTGGTTTGAAGTTAGCTATAATCTTTCTTAGAATATATTCTTTTATTTAAAGATTCTTACTTAATAGATTAGTTCCTAAATTTTAGAATACGCTAGTTGGCTTAGAAAATACCAACTAGAATATAGAGGTATAGTTTAGATTTAGTTGTGGATATTTAAGTTGAATGTTTTCTTTTGGGATAATAATTATTAGGAACTATTAAATTTATCATTGCTTAGAGAAGTATTGTTTATTTATTTGGGATTAATGTGATAAATTCTTTAGAATTCAAATTAGAGTCTTTAACTAATTAAAGACTATGATAAGTTAGTATTGAAAGGAGATTTGTTTTATAAATTAAATGTTGTAAAATCAATTGATAAAACCTAGCAAATCAAAAAAAAGTATTAGTTGATTAAATTGGTTAATGTTTTTGATAGATAAAAGCAGCAAAAGGGTGCTGGCCCATAGAACAGGGGACTGGAGGCACATTAACAGCAGGTTAATGGCACAGTCACAGAGCGAGATGAATTAAATTGGTTAATGTTAATCTTATAGTAATTAATTATATTAATGTTATTTTTTTGTTATTATAAATTAAATTTATTTGGATACGTTATAATTTTGCTTAATATTTAAACTACATAATTATTATGTATTTAAATTTACTTCTACCTTATTAACCAATTTCATTTCGTTAATATCAATAAGTGTATATTTTACAAATGACATTATGATATGTAGGATGATTTTAGTTGAAAACTAATTCTTTTGTTTAGTAGTAGTTCAAATTGTGTTTTAAGAAGGTATTTTAAAATATAATGTATGAAATAGCATTAAATTGTAAATTTTAATAAAAATTGTATATATTAGTTTATTATTTTGTCAAAGATGGAGTTGCAGGTTAGGTGTGGTTGTCAAACTTACTATGTTTGTATATTGCTAAGTTAGCTGACAAATATGATTAGTCTAAAAGACTTGTGTTATTGGGTTATATCAATGTGATTGGTTTTGTAGTTGGTAGATATGTTGTTTCTGAAGTGTTGAAATGGGTGTTGAGGTCAGATTGAGTGTATAAGTATTCTTTGTTAGGTTCTTGGAGTTCTTAGAGTTTAAATGGGATATTATGTCTATGTTGGTTGGCATATAATGTTTAAGGACCAGTTTTGCTCAACCTTATATTGCAATATTAGAATCAGTGCTTTTGGCATATTGTTAATATCCCGTTAATTATCCTTGTAGTATCCATAGTGAGCTTTTGTGTTGGGATTACAATTTAAATCCAATAGTTGTATTTTGTATATTGATCATTTATGATATCAATTAGAGGTCTTGAGGTGTTGTTTTCTCCTTAGTGCTACCAAAGGCATAGGAATGTACTATATCAATTTGGTGAGTTGGGTGTCTTGGTGTGCCCTTTGATTGGTTCTTGGGCATTTTACATTGTTAACCAGAGACATGGGGATTGATTGTCTTCTTGAGATGCCTTATTGATGGAGAATTTTATGATTTATGATCTTTATTTTATGTGGTCATGATGTGGCCTTCATAGTTTTACTATAAATTCACATTTATTTGTGAGATTTTATTATCTTTTAGTTATTTATGGTTGTGGTGACATTTGGCATTTTATTGTTCTAGTGGATCCATAAATAGTTTTGAGATTGAAATAATTTTGCCCCATGATCTGATATACTAATTTAAAAGTGGAATGAAAGGGTTCCCGGAATGATCTTCACCATGATAATTTTATGAACAATGATTTGTCCTTTTGTTACATCAGATAAACATGGATCCTAGGCCTGATTTTGAATTCCATGCTCCAGACTCTCATTTGTGGTTTCCTTGAAATGACAACCTTTGAGATTTCCTTGATGATTATGGATTGATTTTGTTTTGGTTTTTAGTTTGGATCTTAGGGCTAGGTTATCTAGGAGCATAGTAGGGAAGTGGATTACAATGAGGGTTGGGCCCTAAAGTGGTCATCTAGGGTAGCTCATTGTGGGTTGACTAACTAAGTGATAACCTAATAAAATTAATTGGTAAAAATATTAATAAGATAATGATTAATGCCTTGTCCATGCCTTGAGTGCTAGTACAGGCTAAGGATGAGAGTGGGAGATGACGCATGTCTATCTATGGGACGTATTGAGCTGGCATGATCAGATTTCCTTGTCCACGCAAAAGGATTATCTAGTTCCACATATGTTCTTGCTTGTGGGTCAAGGTCCAAAGATTGTATAGGGTAACCCAAGAAGCTTGTGGGTCGGAGTTCAGTGTTCATCTAGGGTAACCCAAGGGGTAGGGCTATGCGATGAAACTTCCCTATATGTCTCCTAGGTTTTCTCTGTAGATGTTTTGGTTGCCTCTGGTATGTTCTTGTAAGCACTAGTATCTTTTCATCAATTATGGTATCTTCTTCTATTCTGGTATCATCTGTATATTTTGGTTTCTTGTTGTTTATTATTGTTCATTTTGATTTTTCATTGTATTCCCTTCAGTACTTTTTGTATTCCTTTTTGTATCCATTTGATATCTTTTATGTTATTTTGAGTGCTATCCTTTTTTATTCCCTTGTGACTCTTTGTGATATTTGGATTTCTTTGTGATGTTCCTACTTGTGGTTGCATTTTTTGTGTGGGGCCTTGTGTTATCTCCTATCTTAGAGGGAGTGGCCTCATGGTCCCACATAGTTAGGTGGTAATTATTTTTCCATCGAGGTTCATGGTCATGTTCGAGAGCTTTCTAGATGGATTATGCTTCTTCACTATACCTTCATGTTAGCTTCTTAGTGGATACTCATTATTGTATCTAGAGACATATGATGTAATATAATATTTGGCATTATATGTATGTACCCTTTTAAATGATTATAGATATGTTTTATTCTCATACCATTGATGTATCTAGATGTAATATTAAAAGTTAGTAAGATCAAATAGTGAACTTGTATATTATCATGTAATGGGGTAGTTCCACTTGGAATGGTGGAATATTGAATTGTTTCATGTTGTACTTAATAATATTTATTTTGGTTGAGTTCAAGTTATGTAGTATATTTATATGTAATATTAGAACTTGTTAATTCTATGTATTATGTTATTTCTAATTTTTTTATATTCCACATGTTATTTTGAGTAGTATGTCCTTGTGTCGAGGGTACCTCGACAGAGACATTGCAAAGGAAAAAGGGTAATGTGTCAATATTATATCATACCAAGCTCTATTTCTCCCCCTGAGAGCAGTAACTCACATTATTCTAGGAGATAGAAGATAAAGCTTTGAGTCTCCTCATGGAAAGATACATCTCAAAGCCATACTATTCCTAACACATCTACTTTTTTGAAAATAATTTCATATTTTTAATTGATCTTTTGAGTTATTCCAACTGTAGTAGGAAAAAAATAATAATTTACCAGATCTATGATACTAAGAGCAATTTAGTACCAAAAAAAGAAGGAAGAATAAATATTTTGCAATTAGTTTGGACCCCTTAGACCATACACTATCTCTTAATTAGAAAGAGAATTAGTACCAGCAAAGGGTACAGATTTGTCCTCAAACCTTTCTTCCACCTTAATTGACTCCTTTACCCAAAACTCCTGCATCATTTCCTTCTCTTTACTAATATTGATCTTCTTTACCAACATTTTTTTCTTCAATTTTGTTTCTTCAAAACTTTACAATATGACCAACTATGCAACAATTGTGACATATCAAACTAGCTTATGGTCCTCCATTTTTTTGTCATTACTTCTTCCAATATTCATATTTATCTCACACTCAACTTTGTATCCATATATCTTAAAGGTATACCAAGATCCATTGACATTTATAGTATTTTTAACAAAGTGTTTATCTATATGTACATTCTTCTTTATCTTACTCCTACACTTAGTTTCCATATGTTCATACTTATTATAAGAATAATAGCTTATATTAACTTATCTCTATCTTATCTAACTTCTACATTCACTGGATCTATGACCATACTTATTACATGAAAAATATTTATCAACAAAATTTGAGAAGTGCCTGATTTTCACAGAATAAGGAGAAATCCTAAAATCCTTCCTATTCTAAATCAGATTAGGTTCATTCTTTACTCCTTTCATCTTAGGGCTATCCATATATCCACTTTTATCTTTTTTCTTTCTTTTTTCTTGTAAAATTTTATCCATGTTGTCATCTTTGAGCTCCTTGAACTTGCCAATTTTTTATTTTGTATCTTTTAACCCATCCTTCAAATTTTGTACTTCTTGTTCAAATCAAATATATTTCTTTACATCTATTTCAATCATTTCTGATGCCAGCTTCAATGTTTGTTTTTCCTCTATCAGACTTTGCTCTTCTTCAACCATCTTTTGCAAACTCTTATCTTATTTTTCCTTTCTTTTGGACTCATATTCAAATTTGTATACTTGTGCTATCAAGAAATTAATTTTACCATTATTATTTATGTAGAAAAAATTTCAATTTACTCTAACACCTTTAGCAACTAGTCTCCAAGTGTTTCCTTTTTTAATTAAACATTTAGATTTACTAAAGGTGACTTCATAACCTTTTTATTGTACATATGCCTAACACTTAGAAAGTTATATCTCATTCCTTTAACATAATCAAAATCATCAATTTTATGCTTACCATAAATTGAGATGCTCCATGTCCTTAATATAGAGGCATCTTCTTCTCTAGAAAATCTCACAGATCCTCCATATTATTCTCAAGTTTCATAAACTTCTACTTATCCCATGTCATATGGTTTGAACATATAGAATCAATAATCCATGTAGCATGTTCCACTTTAGCATGAAATGTATTCATCTTCACTTTTAGGCTTCTGGATCTTTCTTTGTTACCTTTCTTTATAGCCAAAAATAATGGTTCTTCATTCGAGTCATTACCATCTTCATCTTCAGAAGAATGTTCTTCCATAGTGTATAAGTTTTCTTACATTCATCTCTTTTACCTATTTTATTTATCTTATCATAAATTTTATGACTATTTTTATTTTCATCATCATATCCATTGAATTCTTCCTAATAAGGACACTTGAATAAAAATGGCCAATTCTATCATAATTAAAGGATTTTAGAGGCAACTTACCTGTGTATTTTTTAGTTCCTCTCTTAATTATTCTTAAAAAGTATGCTTCAACCTCATCCATGTCTTATTCAGCTTCATCTTTAGTATTGATTGATGTTTTGAATGCATCTTCTTTCTTCTTTTTCTTGATTTCATCTATTTCAATGATCTTAAATGCAGACAATACACCAAGAAGTTGATCCAAGGTGTAGGTATTCAAATAATGAATTTCATATTTATTCATCTTTTAAGGTCTAGGTGTTGACTTGGTGGTCAAAACCTCCTTGGAGATTCATGGCATGGTTTAACCACCTCTTGTGGGTCGAGTTAAATCTAACATTTGTATCGAGCATTGATAGTTTGAGCTTTAGGTGTAACAAAAAATGATTCGAATAATTGGTATCAGAGCCTTGGGTCATGGGTTAGAGTCTCTCTTCATTGGGTTTTGAAGGCTGAGTCAGTGTTGAGGAGGAGATTGTTAACTTGGTGGTCAGCACCTCCTTGGAGATTCATGACATGGCTTAACTGCCTCCTATAGGTCATGTTAAATCTAGAATTTGTATCGGGCATTGATAGTTTGATATTTTGCTACAACAAAAAATGATTCCAACACTAGGCACTGTCATCAATACTTTTCTAACACTTCATTTTCTTCTATTATTCCACCAGCACCCATAATGGTATTCACAATCCCACTTACATTTTGAATATACACTTCAATAAACTCATCGTCACCCATCTTCAAATTCTCAAAATTGTGCTTCTTATTTGTCACTTTAGCTTCGTTTGTTTTTAGATCTCCTTCATATACATTCATATACAGTACTTATTTTGTCATTAATATCTTTTTTTGTCTTCAATTGCATAACTTTATTGAATACTCCACCACTCAAACAATTAAAAATAGTAACTCTAGCTTTTGAATTGTTTTCTTCATATTTTATCACATTCAGAGTCTATGGTCTAGCTAGAGGTGCAGTATAACCCTTTTGAATACTTTCTCATAATCTCTTTAGTAGAGACTCTATGTTAAACTACATTTATTCCTTCCAATAGGAGTAATTTGTACCTTAAAACTTTAGATCCTTGAAACTCAAATCCTACACTACACTGGACCTCTCTTAAGCAGTTAACTTCACAAGAAGGAACCTTCTTTATTACCAATTGTTGAACACACAATAGGATTGAGAGGGGGTGAATCATTCTAAATAACAACAATAAATTTAATTAATATCTTAAAATACTTCATATCACCATAAACAACTTATTTCAATGAAACCACAAAACACAAAGTATAATCAACACAAAAACACATGATTTACGCAGAAAACCCAAATTTGGGAAAAACCAAGAACCAAACTCATAATATAAATAGCTTGAATTAAAATGTTTTAGGATCACTCCCGTTGACAACACCTGAATACCTTTCACAACTAGGGCTCACTACCTTAGGGAAAGATATAAAGGACTTGTACAACTAAAACTCATTATCCTGGGGCAAGATACAAAAGGCTACTAGTAGACTCATTATCCTGGGGCAAGATACAAAAGGCTACTAGTAGACTCATTACCATCTAACAACAACATGAATATTAGAACTAAAAAGAGAAGAATCTCCTAAACATGAACCTATCCTTGAAAATCACATTCAAGCAACTAGATTCATGACATACATTTATCATAGTCTCAACAAATTGCCTCTGAATGTATTTCCTTCAAGTTCCAGCTTCTACAATTTACTTCACACACACTTTGCTTATTTCCTTTCTTTCCTTCACACCACATGTTATTTCCACACTTCCACACATCTCTAACATTGAATGTACTCCTTAAATATGAGATCGATCATTAAAACCTTTATTGAAGGTTGACTACATCCAAAATAACTCATTATTACATAAAATAGATCATTTGAACCCAAGATACATGAGGTGCTCCACTCCAGAAGAAAGAGGGGACCCAAATATATCACAACACACTCTTCTAATATAGATCCAATAGTTTTCACATCAACCAAAGTCATCTCTAAACTATATCATGTAGATAGGAAATGAAGCTTGTAGAATAGTAGGCCAAAATACATCTTCCAAAGCAACTTGAATCATGTGGATCTCTACACACCAAGGTGAGACCCAAATAAATATTCGAACATCATCTAGACAAACAAAACCATAGCGTAAATAAATAAACTAGATATAGATCATCATATCTCACTTGCAAAACACAAATGTCACCCAAAAAAAATATTGTATGCCCAAATGTGATTACGATCATCATACAACAACACAGTTTCTAACATATTTGAAAAACATAAAATATATTTTGAACCAGTCTGACAAAACCCTCTGATATTATAAAAAACAACAATACCCGACTATTTAACTTAGCTTCTTCTGAAACACAACTAACATCACAAACAATAACAATACCTAAACATTAATATAAAAATTCCAAGTAATAGTAATACCAAATCATCAACCTCAATAGTATCAATGACACCAAGAAATAGTAGTAATGCCAAACCAAAAAAATCAACACAAGACTAAGATGTCAAACATGGTATTATGACCAGTAGCAAAAAACTAACTGATACCATCTGGACCAAAGAAACTGTAGGTTTATTATATGTTTTGAATCATATCCACAAAAGAGACTTCTACCATAATTCATGTTATACATGCCTTCCCAAATAAGTCTGACTACATCTAGACCTTCAATAAAACCTGACAATAGCACAACCGAAGTACTATAAAATTTGTCACTAATACTTCATCCTTTCAACCTGTCATCAATACTTCATCCTTCTGGACAAGTTTGACATAAACAAAAACCAAAGTGTCATATTTATAATAAACATAGTATCTAATATTGTGTCTACACATTTTCCTTCTATCAATGCAAGGTAACCATACAAAACATATAATAGATTTAAATAAATAACACCATCATGAAAGGGGGAAAACCCTTTTCATCTCTTAATCAATTATTATATGTTGTTATTTTTAACCTTGCAACTGTAAGGTTGAAGTTCACCCTATTTCAATATATATTATGGGTAAAGTAAGGTTTTGATACTTTAGTCAAGCAAGTTGTTTTTAAGGAATTTGCATATATAAACACAAACAGACCATACAAAATCATTCAATAAATTAGAACAAATGACAACAACATGAAGAGGAAATAAAAATTACAACATAGCCTCTACATGAACATCAACTTTGAACCTATGCATTTAAAGTAACAAAACTATAAGAAACCTGAAGAATTAAACTTCCAATGGTCTCTACAATAGATATCAAAACTCTCAAGACATTTGCATATGTATTGTTTCTATGCATGAAATTAATTCTCAATAAAGGACCAGTACAATTTTTAGGTAAACCAAAAGAATGTCCTACACAAAAATTAATATTTAAACAATGTGCATTTTTTAGACAAGTTTTCTAAAACATAGATACTATGCATAGTTACCACATGGGTATGTAAATGAATTATGATAGAAACCCACTTTGTCAACTATGTCAGGAACCATAACAATTATAAATCTCTCAACACTTATCTATGGTCATAATTTTGTTCACAACATTATGATATAATTGTTACTTGACTATGTCAATGCATTATGAATTATTCATAACTCTAAACATAGCACACATTAAAGCCTAATATCAAAACAAATTTACTCAAAGAGCTTACTTGTGTCTTCCAAATAGCCACTCACACTATAGGATACCCCCAAATGGAACACTCAAAACACTACTATATCAATAAAAAATTCAAAAATTAATTTTTTTTTACAATAAATCACTAAAACTATATGCAAAATTGAATAGTTAATGTTGATATGACGAAATCGATTGATTATCTTACCTTTAATGGATTTAAATTATTGATGCATAATGATTTGGATAGTGTTATAAATGACACATGCTATGAGCCTATTTGTCAACTATGTCAAGAATGCTAACAATTACAATGTAAATGTAAATTCTCACAACATCTATATATGTGTTAGAATGATTCAGAATAATTGAGAGATGGGGTGAATCAGTTATCCTAGGTCCAAATGTACCAAGTGAACTTTCAAACACTTTAACCAACTTAGATCCACTCAGTAATCTACTCAGTCTCTATAGCATATAATCAGTAACATAAACTTGGAGTTCACCATCCTAATGTAATCAACTTGCAGAATATAAAACTCTTAGCCGTACAACACATCAAATAAAATTCACACAAGTATGAAACCAGGATTTAACGTGGAAACCCGATATGGGAAAAACCACCAGTAACATGCTACCAATTTTTCACTCTTCTGAAGTGAGCTTTGTGAGAATCCAACCATGACTGATATCTGTGCTTTCGGTGATCTCTGAAAGTCTATGTTTCAGTGTAGGTTTACCGAAGGTTCAAAATCTATTTTCCTTTTGTATACTATTGGCAAAATAATGTCTTCAAAAATATATTTTCAACCAGCCTGACAGAACCCTCTGCTATTATAAAAAATAACAATACCAAACTATTTAATAGCTTATTCTGCAACACAGCTAACATCACAAACAATAACAATACCTAAACATTAATATGAAAATTCCAAGTAATAGTCATACCAGATCATCAACCTCAATAGTATCAATAACACCAAGAAATAGTAGTAATGCCAAACCAAAAAATGCAACACAAGACTAAGATGCCAAATGCGGTATCATGACCATTAGCAACAAACCAACTAATACCATATGGACCAAAGGAACCGCCGGTTTATTATATATTTTAAATCATATCCACAAAAGAGACTTCTACTATAATCCATGTTATCCATACCTTCCCAAATAAGTCTGAATACATCTAGACCTTCAATAAAACCTGACAATATCACAACCAAAGTACTATAAAATTTGTCACTAATACTTCATCCTTTCAACCAGTCATCAATACTTCATCCTTCTGGACAAGTTTGACAGCAATGACAACCAAAGTGTCATATTTATAATAAACATAGTATTGAATACTATGTCTATGCATTTTTCTTGTATCAATGCAAGGTAACCATAAAAAAACATATAATAGAGTTAAATAAATAACACCATCATGAATGGGGAAAAAACCCTTTTCATCCGTTGATCAATTATTATATGTTGTTATTTTTAACCTTGCAACTGTGAGATTGAAGTTCACCCTATTTCAATATATATTATGGATAAAGTAAGGTTTTTATACTTCAATCAAGCAAATTTGTTTTTAAGCAATTTTCGTGTATAAACACAAATACACCATACAAAATAATTCAATAAATTAGAACAAATGACAACGACATGAAGAGGAAATAAAAATTACAACACAGCCTCTACATGAACATCAACTTTGAACCTATGCATTTAAAGTAGAAAAACTATAAGAAACCTGAACAATTAAACTTCAAATGGTCTCTACAATAGATATAAAAACTCTCAAGACATTTTCATACATATTTTTTCTATGCATGAAATTAATTCTCAATAAAGGACCAGTACAATTGCAAGGTAAACCAAAAGAATGTCCTGCACAAAAATAAATATTCAAACAATGTACATTTTTTAGACAAGTTTTCTAGAACAAAGCTACTATGCATAGTTACCACATGGGTATGTAAATGAATTATGATAGAAACCCACTTTGTCAACTATGCCAGGAACCATAACAATTACAAATCTCTCAACACCAATCTATGGTCATAATTTTCTTCACAACATTATGATATAATTGTCACTTGACTATGTTAATGCGTTATGAATTATTCATGACTCTAAACATAGAAAACATTAAAGCTTAATATCAAAAAAAATTTACTCAAAGAGATTACTTGTGTCTTCCAAATAACCACTCATACTACAGGATACCCCCAAATGGAACACTCAAACACTACTATATCAATAAACAATTCTTTTTTTTTCACAATAAATCATTAAAACTATATACAAAATTGAATAGTTAATGTTGATATGACAAAAGTGATTGATTATCTTACCTTTACTAGATTTAAATTCTTGATGCATATTGATTTGGATAGTGCTATAAAAGACACATGCAATGAGCCTATTTGTCAACTATGTCAAGAATGCTAACAACTACAATTACCATTACAATGTAAATTCTCACAACATCTATATATGTGTTAGAATGATTCAGAATAAGTGAGAGAGGGGGGGTGAATTAGTTATCCTAGGTCTAGATGTACCAATTGAACTTTCAAACACTTTAACCAACTCATATCCACTCAGTAATCTACTCGGTCTCTATAGCATATAATCAGTAACATAAACTCACAATTCACCATCCTAATGTAATCAAATTGCAGAATATAAAACTCTTAAAAGTACAACACATCAAATAACATTCACACAAGTATGACACTACAATTTAACGTGGAAAACCAATATGGGAAAAACCACCAGTAACATGCTACCAATTTTTCACTCTTCTAAAGTGAGCTTTGTGAGAAACCAACCCTGTTAAACGTTACAATAAACACTATTAAATGTGACCTAGTTAAAGGATTTAATCACCCTATTAAAAGTGAGCCTTGTTAGATGGCTTCTACCATTCCATTAGAATGTCACCTTGATTAAAGGATTTACAATATGACTATAAGGTCAACCTTGTTTAAAAGGATTTTGTACTGATACAATGGTTAGAAAGTAATAGTAATGTGATCTAAAACATACAACTCACTTTGCAAATAAAGATCCACTTTCACTCAAATGCTAATTCACTAAATGGCCTCCATAGTCATCTCAAACTCAGATCTTCTTAGAAATCTATCAAGCAATCACCATTGTACAGTCTTGTATTGCTCTTCTCAACCTTCTCTACCTTCTGCTTAGATTTTCCAATCAACTGAATTAACCTCTACCATACACATAACCTACAACTAGGTTTATCATATACCTCTCTAATAATGTAGCTAGATCTTTTTCCACTTGATCATCACCGTAGATCTTAGGGTTTGGTCAGATCCAAATAATCCTTCCAACATTTTGTTTCCATCTACATTGTAGAATACATCCTAAAGCTCCTTGAATCCATACATAAAAAGGGTTAAACATATATTAAATGCTCATTTAATTCTCCACAAGGATCATCCTTATCTTAAATATACTTCACATATCCCAAGAAATCAACTATATCAGTTGGGATCTCAAATCTCTCTCAAAATGCCAAAATACTGACACTCGGTCATCACTATGTTCTTCCGCTTGGTTAATACTACATAACTCAGTAATTACTGATGCTTTGTAAATATTGATGCTCATTCAATACTGAATTTTCTTGGCATGTACTGGCACTCTATCGACACTCACATCACTCGGAACATACATAAGTTCCTTAATCTTCTTCTCTGTTACTCGGTCAAGACTAAACTTGTAGTCATCCAAACTTCACTTGGTGTTAAAGATAAACAACATATCACCTTACCAACATGCAATCTCATCAAGTACCCATTGTAGTTTCACATAACTCAACCATTTCACCAGGTCTTCTTGTTATCTCCTCTTTTCAAATCTTCTTCATCAATCAATTGATTGATGACATGTAACTGATTGAATGTTTTGATAATGTTAAGTTGAAGATAATGCAAAGCATTAAATCAGTTAATGGTTTGTATTGTCATTGATGTCAACTTGATCTCATTTGTATGGTCATGTACATAATGCCAAAGACTTCAGAGAATCAATAGAAAAAAGGTTATGCTTTCAGCAGTACATAAATGTCAAGTATTCACTAAGTGACAGATAACACCAACGGAGTGCACATCATCGATAAAGGAAAAAAAGAAAATTCATAGTGATACCTAATGAGCAGAAGACAGTGTTGCCCGATGAAGCAAAACCATAGGATGCTCGATCAGCTGAAAACAAAGTTGCCCAACGAGTAAAAATCTAATGATGCCCAATGGATGGAGATCCTGAAGCTAACTGGAGTCATGTCGACAAAACTTTCAGTTGTCACCGACAACTAACTGAAGAATTGACCGACGGAATAGAGAGTTCAGAAAATGACAAAATATCTAGTTGGCAAGAGCTAAAGATAGACTTAACTGGTTGTTTTCTTTGTTTTATTTGACCAGAGTTAAGTAATTTATTTAAAGAATATTTGTACAGTTGGCAAGAAGATAACTACGAGATAAATCAGGAGTTATCCTTTAAATCAAATTGGCTAGATTGTTTTTCATGCCAAGAATAAAGAATCAAGAAATAGTGAATATCATGTCTATATAAGAGACAAGCTTAATTCATTTTTGAAACAGATTCATGAAAATGGGATAAAGGGGAGTGAATGAAAAGAGGATGTTGAAGAGAAACTGATGAAGAATAACTTCATACAGTCTTGATCAATCAAGCTGAAGGAGAGCTAAAGAATTCTGCAGACACCGACGAATAGTGAAGCACAACATCACAGAGTAGAAATTGTGGAGCACAAAGAATTGAATTGATACATTGATCAGAGAGGTAATGTACTTAAATAGATATGAAAATCTGTAATTCAAAGTTGCATTAGAAACAGGTCATAGTGTTTCAATTTAATTATTGAAGCATCAAGTCTCTTAATAGAGCAGGACTTAACAGTCTTCTATATATTGAGGTACATCCCAAGGAGTGCCAAAAAGGTTGATTCATGAAAGTAGCATTGGATTTTCCCGATACCTATTGACAGTCTAAGAAGGAGGCTAATTCAAGGATGGTAGCAATAGATGCCCAATACTAAGTGACAACCTCTATGTATAAAATCCTCTAACAAGGTCGCACTTAACAGTGTGTTTGTAACCTTTAACAGGGTTGGCTCCTAACAGGGCTCACTTTAGAAGAGTGTAAATTTAGGGTACCAGTCCCATTGGTTTTTCCCTTAATAAGGTTTCCACATTAAAAATTCATGTGTTATGTGAGTATGATTCATTTATTTATTGTTTTTTATCTGACATAGTTAACACTGGGTTGATCAGTATACTCTGCTTATTTACTAAGTTCTGGTAAATAGTTATACTGCTTATCGGTAATCAAGGAGAATAAGGACAGACAAGGAAAACCGACAGACAGTTATTCATTATAATTATTTCATGGCATGCATCTTGTAGGGACTTAATAATCTGAGGAATTGATTGGTGGTTAATGTTTGAAGGATAAATTTTTGAGGCCACTTATTCACCCCTCCCCTCTCATTTATTACTAACAATTGGTATCAAAGCTTGTGTTCTTAGAAAGGAAGGTTTCAAGACCTAAGTTAAGATTACAAGATGAACAGACGAGATCTGCCCAAGTTGAACAAAGACAACTTTGCTTCATGGCAAAGCAGGATAAGACTCCACTTATCAGGTATTGGTAATGATGTTACTCAATTCCTAGATACTGAATATGTGTTGCCTATAAGAGTATTGACAGTAGATCAATTGAGAGAGAAGCATGAACACAACTGCATGGTTATAGAGATTTCTTCCTCACTCTATGATGTTGAATTTGAAGATGTCAAGGATTGCAAAATTGCAAAGAAGATGTGGGACAAACTGAAGCTTGTACATGGAGGTGATACAAATGTTCTAAGAGCCAAGGCAGAGAGCCTTAGAAGAAAATTTGATGATCTCAGAATGAAAGAAGGAGAAAACATCACATAGTAAAACACAAGAATAAAAGAAGTAGTCAATGCTAGACAAGGAGTTGGAGGTACACTTGAAGAGGAGAAATGGTAAGTAAAATCTTAAGAACCTTACTACTTGTATATGCTATTAGAGTTTCTGCCATTCAGGAAATGAGAGCAGTAGCAAACAATACAGTTACTCTTGATAGTCTAATTGGTAGACTGATTTCATTTGAGATGAATAACTTTGGTAATAGTGTCTTACCAAACTTAGAGTCTGCATTTAAGTCTTCTATGAGAATAAGCAAATCAAGTCATAGACACACATCTAGAAGAGATAGTGAAAGTGAAAATGAAGAAGAAGATCTAGATGAAATAGAAGCACTTATGGCAAGAAGAATGCAGAGAGACAAAGGTAAATACAAAGGCAAGTTACCACTTGTATGTTTTAATTGTAAAGAGATTGGACACTTTGCTGCAATATGTCCTAACAGAAGAAAAGATGACAAAAGTAATGACAGATCTTTTGAGAAGAAATCTAACAGAGGTGATAACAAAGATTACAAAGGTTACCGAAAAATCAGAAAGAAGAGATACCAGAGACTACAAGGACAAAGGCAAGAATGCTAGTTATCTAGCTTCTTTCAAAGATGAAGATACTGACACCAAACCTGATGAAGAGATCAAGATGGTATTTGTAGTTGTGAAGGATGATTCAGATGAAGATGAAATGTATGTAGAAACTACACTCATATCTAAGGTTAGCAATAATGACATCTAGATTATAGATAGTAGCTGCACTCACCACATGACTGGTGACAAAGAAAATTTTAACACTTTTGAGTATTATAATGGTGGTACAGTAAGAATGGGTAATGATACACCTTGTCCAGTTGAAGGTAAAGGAACAATAATGTTGAATAACCTGATTAAATGTGAAAATGCTTATTGGATAAAAGGATTGAATTATAATCTGTTGAGTGTTTCTCAGCTGAATAATTTAGGACACAAAGTAGCATTTGAGAATAAGAAGGCAAAGATCTTCAATGAATCAAGAAAACTGATTGGTACCGGTGAACAGACTAAAGGTAACTTATTCTATCTAAATGACACTAACACCACTTTCTTAATGAACAGAAACAACGACATATGGTTGTGGTACAAAAGATCGTGTCATGTGAATTTTGACAACAGGATGAAAATAAGCCGAAGGAGAAATGTAAGAGGCTTACCGACGATGACAAAGCCAGACAACATCATGTGCAAGAATTGTCAAAAAGGTAAAATGACTAAGTCTAGTTTCTAAAGTAAAACCCATACATCTGATGACATTCTAGAATTTTTCCATACTGATTTATGTGGACCAATGAGGACAAAGAGTTATTATGGAGATAGATATTTTATTCTCTTTGTTGATGATTACTCTAGAATGATGACAGTCATGTTTCTTAAAGATAAATGAAGTATTCAAGATGTTTAAATGGTATAAGGCTATGGTAGAGAAATAAGGTGGTAAGGATATGAAATGTTTGAGATGAGATAGAGGAGGAGAATTTATATCAGATGAATTCACTAATTTCTGTAATGAGCATGGTATAAAAAGAAAGTTTTCTGCACCAAGAACACCACAGCAAAATGGGATTGCTGAGAGAAGGAACAGATCAATAGTTGATTGTGCTAGAACACTGATGATAGAGAAAGGCATCACCCAAATCTTCTAGAGGGAAGCTTTCAGTACTTCTGTCTACACACTTAACAGAGTATAATTAAAGAAGGACACAAAGAAGACACCTTATGAACTATGGTATGGTAAAACACCCAATGTAAGTTACCTCAAAATCTTTGGTAGTCAATGTTATGTCTTAAAGGATGATAGAAATGGAAATCTTGATGCCAAGAGTGATAAAGGTATTTTTCTAGGGTATTCTACCAAGAGCAAAGTGTATAAATGTCTCATCAAGGCTTCTAACAAAATTGTTGAAAGTGCAAATGTAAAGATAGATGAATTTGCAAAAAAGAATGAGCTGGAAAGCACAAAAGAACCAAAGGACTACAACAAGTTTGTATACTGTGAAGAATTCAAAACTCTACCCAAAAAATAGTGCTTAATTCCAGAACAACAGAATGTTGCAACCGACGGTCAGATTGTTGTTACCGATGGTCAGGATAATAATTAGAATAATGTGCAAGGTGATGAAGAACGGAATGAAGATCAAAATAATGATCAAGATGATACACAAAGAGTTGTACCTATACTTGCAAGATATGTAAGAAGGAACCATCTAGAGATCCAAATCATAGGAGATAAAAAGGCTAGTACAAGAAAAAGAAGTAAGTCTTTAAACTCAAATTGTTTAATTTGTGAGTTTGAGCCAAAATCTATCAATGTTGCACTAGATAATGAGGAATGGATAAGTGCTATGAATGATGAGATTGAATAGATTAAGAATAAAAAGACATGGTCACTTGTGCCAAGACTAGATGACAAGAATGACATTGGTACAAAATGGATATTCAAGAATAATTTGAACGAGAATGGAGAAGTCACAAGAAACAAAGCAAGACTAGTATGCAAGGGGTATGCACAAGAAGAAGGTATAGACTATGGAGAGACCTTTGCACCCATTTCTAGGCTAGCAAGAGTAAGAATATTTCTTGCTTATGCTGAACTCAATGGATTCAAAGTATATCGAATGGATGTCAAGTCAGCATTCCTAAATGGAATACTTGAAGAAGAGGTATACATTGAGAAACCAGAAGGGTTTGTCGATCCAAACAAGAGAAACATGGTATGTAGACTTCAAAAAGCCTTGTATGGATTGAAACAAGATCCTAGATCCTGGTATGAATGACTTCATTCCTATATTATAAGTATTGGATTTGTAAGGACTAGTGAAAATAGTAATCTTTATTTGAAGGAAGATATTGATGCTAACACTTTGATTGCTAAAATATTTGTTGATGACATCATATTTGGAGGCAATGATATGCTATGAAAATCATTTGCTAATGAGATGAGAAAAGATTTTGAGATTTCTATGTTTGGAGAGATCAAGTTCTTTCTTGGTCTACAGATCATTCAACAAAGTGAAGGTATTTTTATTACATGGTCCAAATACATCAAAGAGGTCTTGAAAATATTCAATATGGAAGATTCCAAACCAGTTGGAACACCGATGGCTACTAGATGTAAGTTAACAAAGGAGGAAAAGACAACAAAGGTAAATCAAACTTTCTACAGATCAATGATTGGAAAACTCATGTATGTTGTACACACTAGACAAGATATTGCACATGCAGTAGGAATTGTTGCTAGATTTTTTGCTAACCCCAGGGAATCACATATGACTACTGTGAAAAGAATTCTAAGATATCTGAAGAACACTGGAGAATTTGGCTTATGGTATAGAAGAGAAGGCAAATTTGAACTTAAAGTGTTTACCGACGCTGATTGGGCTAGAAATCTTGATGACCAAAAGAGCACAACTGGAGAAGCATTCTTTATAGGTGACAAACTTGTCACATGGATTAGCAAGAAGCAAGGATGCATCTCTCAGTCTACTGCAGAAGCGAAGTATGTTGTTGCTGCTGGAAACTGCTCAAATATTGCATGGATCAAAGAGTTGCTGGAAGGTATGCATATAAAGATCTTAGATCTAGTAATTAGCTATTGTGATAAGACCAGTGCAATAAACATTTCCAAGAATCCAGTCATGCATGTCAAGACTAAACACATTTCCATCAAGTATCATTATTTAAGAGAACAAGTTCAAGAAAAGGAGGTGATACTTGAGTATGTGCAATCAAAAGAACAATTGGTTGATATCTTCACCAAGCCACTGCCCAAGGATACATTTGAGTACTTGAGAAAGAGACTAGGGGTCAAACCCTTGTCTGTCAGTCAGTAATATGACTGAAGGTTGCATCAGCCTAAATATTATCAGAATATCATTCATGTTGATGCAAGCAAAAAGATGAACTTAAAAGATACATCTATATACAGATAGGTATATACCATAATCAAGCACCAGAACATATTGTTGTATTACTGATGGATAAGGGAAATTCAAGGAATATATTATGGATAGGAGAAAAATGATTATTTGACATGAATGTTAGATATTTGTAAAATATTTGTTTGACATTGCTATCAAAGGGAGAGAGATTATCCATATTATCAGAT
The DNA here is from genome assembly GCA_018584345.1 of Thuja plicata. Lineage (NCBI taxonomy): Eukaryota > Viridiplantae > Streptophyta > Pinopsida > Cupressales > Cupressaceae > Thuja > Thuja plicata. The sequence goes on along the minus strand of MU217279.1, from coordinate 126,437 downwards.
TATTTTAAAAAAAGGAAGAAAGATTATCCATTATCAAATTACTCCAACAGGGAGAGAATATATACAAAGGGAGAGAAAGTTATAAAAAAGATTACACAAAGGGAAAGTTGCTAAAAAAAACATCACACAAGAGAGAGAAAATTCACAGGAGAGAAATTGACACAAGAAGAAAACTCAACACATCAGAAAGACAAAGAGCTGCAAGAATCAAATCTAAGCTAAAATAGAGCTTATCAAAGTTCAGGCATTTATCATTTATCAAGAAAAAGGATTGGTAGTTTGATGAATCTCAACTGTTATATTTCATATTGTATTAGAAATAGTATAGTGTGATAATATAGTATGTTTCCATCAATGCCAAAGGGAGAGATTGATGACATGTAACTGATTGATTGTTTTGATAATGTTAAGTTGAAGATAATGCAAAGAATTAAATCAGTTAATAGTTTGTATTGTCATTAATGTCAACTTGATCTTATCTCTACGGTCATGTATATAACGCCAAAGACTTCAGAGAATCAATAGAAAAAAGGTTATGCTTTTAGCAATACATAAATGTCAAGTATTCACTAAGTGACACATAACACTGACAGAGTGCACACAATCCGTAAAGGCAAAAAAGAAAAGTCACAATGATACCCAATGAGCAGAAGACAGTGTTGCTCGATGAAGCAAAACCACAGGATGCTTGACGAGCTAAAAATAGAGTTGCCCGATGAGTAAAAAACTAATGATGCCCGACGGACAGAGATCCCAAAGCTAACTAGAGTCATGCCAATGGAACTGTTAGTTGTCACCAAAAACTAACTAGAGAATTGACCAACGGAACAGAGAGTTTAGAAAATGACAAAATATCTAGCTGGCAAGAGCTAAAGATAGACTTAACTGGTTGTTTTCTTTGTTTTATTCGACCAGAGTTAAGTAATTGATTTAAAGAAGATTTGTACAATTGGCAAGAAGATAACTACGAGATAAATCAAGAGTTATTCTTTAAATCAAATTGGCTAGATTTTTTTTCACACCAAGAATCAAGAATCAAGAAATAGGTAATATCATGTCTATATAAGAGACAAGCTTAATTCATTTTTGAAACACATTCACGAAAAGGGGATTAAGGGGAGTGAATGAAAAGAGGATGCTAAAGAGAAATTGATGAAGAAGAACTTCATAGAGTCCTAATCAATCAAGCTGAAGGAGAGCTAAAGAATTCTTCAGACACTGACGAACAGTGAAGCGCAGCATCACAGAGAAGAAAGTGTGGAGCACAAAGAATTGAATTGATACATTGATCAGAGAGGTAATGTACTTAAATAGATCTAAAAATCTACAATTCAAAGTTGCATTAGAAACAGGTCATAGTGTTTCAGTTTAACGATTGAAGAATCAAGTCTCTTAACAAAGGAGGACTTAACAGTCTTCTATATATTGAGGTACATCCCAAGGAGTGCCAAAAATTTTGATTCATGAAAGTAGCATTGGATTTTCCCAATACCTATTGATATTCTAAGAAGGAGGTTGATTCAAGGATGGTAGCAATAGATTCCCATTACTAAGTGACAACCTCTATGCATAAAATCCTCTAACAAGGTCACACTTAATAGTGTGTTTGTAACCTTTAACAGGGTTGGTTCCTAACAGGGCTCACTTTAGAAGAGTGAAAAATTGGGGTACCGGTCCTAGTGGTTTTTCCCTTAACAGGGTTTCCACATTAAAAATTCATCTGTTAATTTGTGTGTGATTCATTTCTTTATTGTTTTGTATCTGACATAGTTAACACTGGGTTGATTGGTATACTCTTCTTATTTACTGAGTTTTGGTAAATAGTTATACTGCTTATCGGTAATCAAGGAGAATAAGGAAAGACAAGGAAAATTGACAAACAGTTATTCATTATAAGTATTTCATGGCATGCATCTTGTAGGGACTTAATAATTTGAGGTTTATTTGATTGGTGGTTAATGTTTGAAGGATAAATTTTTGAGGCCACTGATTCACCCCCCCCCCCC
>MU217279.1:106521-124381 GCA_018584345.1 Thuja plicata | reverse complement strand
TGTTTCCCCCCCCCCCCCCCTCTTAGTTATTACTAAAATTGATATGGTACTTTACAAGATAGCAATTGTCTTACCAATTCAGGTTTGACTTTAATGGCAATATAACAATTGTTTCAATTATAGCTTCCAATAATCTCCCTCTTTACATCATTGATGGCAAACACATGCAAACAACATATCCAAGGTTACCAAACAATCCAAATAATATGATTTGTAAACATATTTCCATTAATTTCCTTAGCTTCATTTTGATTCTCTCCAATACAAATATTATCTCCCTCTTGGATAGATTTCTCTTGGTAGTAATCTCTTAATATCTCCCTCTTTGACATATCTCCCTTAGTATATCTCCCTAAATGTTTTTATGTCTAATTCTCCCTCTTTGACAACAATGGCAAAGACATACATCTTCATTATGTAAATATCTCTATGTCAAATTTCTAAATTCTTTGCTCCCTTTGTCATCTTGCTTATGACTGATTAACATCTTGTTCGTTACTCTGCATAGCTTTAGGAATCTCCTAAAGTGTGACCACCTTTGCATAAACTTATCAAATATTTTGTGTAATACATTTGATGCAATCACTCCATGTGATCCTAGTTAGCCTCAGATAGGAGAATCACCCCTAATTTACCTCTCAAATACTCATGAGTATCCTTGGGTAATGCCTTAGTAAATATTCTACTAATTGTTCCTTTATATTTACATATTCAGGTCTTACTTCTTTGTCTTGTACCAGCTCTCTCAAGTAATGATACTTGATATAAATATGCTTGGTCTTAGTATGCATCATGAGGTTCTTTGAAATATTAATAGCACTTGTGTTATCATGGAAAATATCAACTGGTTTAGTTATCTCTTCCTTCATTCCTTTCAAAAATTGCTTGATCCACACTATATTTGAACAATTCACTGTTGTTGCGATATATTTAGCCTCTTTTGTTGATTGAGAAATGCAGTTATGTTTCTTGCTTGTCCAAGAGACTAATCCCTTTCCTAAAAATAATGTACCTCCACTTGTACTCTTTATGTCATCAACATTACCTGCCCAATCGGCATCTGTATAAACTTTTAGTTCAAACTTCTCATTCTTTTTATAATATAATCCATAGTCCTTTGTTCCCTTCAAATATCTCAGAATGCTTTTCCCTGCCATCAAGTGACTATCCTTAGGGTTTGAAAAAAATATTGCAACAATACCAACTGTTAATGCAATATCTAGTCTACTATAGACAACATATTGCAGCTTCCCAATCATTGATCTATACAGGGTTTGATTGACTTCAGGTGTCTCATCAGTCTTTGATAGTTTTTGTCTAGTAGCCATAGGTGTACTTACAGGTCTAGAGTCCTCCATGCCAAAGGTTTTCAATATCTCCTTGATATATTTAGATTGAGTAATGTAGATACCTTTCTTCATCTAATATACTTGCAATCCAAAAAAGAATTTGATCTCTCTAAATATAGACATCTCAAATTTAGTTAGCATATCATTTGAAAATGTTTGGCATGAAGCATTTTGTCCTCCAAATATGATATTATCAACAAATATTTCAGCTAACAATATCCATTTACCTTTCTCAGACTTTAAGTATAGGTTATTGTTATCATTAGTCCTTGTAAATCCAATCTTGACTAAGTAATTATGCAATCTCTCATACTATGCTCTCGGGGCTTGATTCAATCCATACAATGTTTTATGTAGCTTGAAGACCATATCCTCTTGCTTGAATAAATAAAACCTTCGGCTTGTTCAATGTATACCTCTTCTTCCATTATTCCATTCAGAAATGTTGATTTGAAATCCATTTGATATACTTTGAATCCTTTGTAACCTGCATAAGCCAATAGAGTTCTAACTACTTCCAATCTAGAAACTGGGGCAAATGTCTCACTATAGTCAATTCCTTCTTCTTGTGCATAACCTTTGCATACTAGTCTAGCCTTGTCCCTTAAAACTTCTCCATGTACATTCATCTTATTTCTAACTACCCACTTGGTTCCAATAGCATTATTGTCCTTTGGTCTAGGTACTAGTGTCCAGGTTTTGTTCTTCTTGATTTGTTCAATCTCTTCAATCATGGCTAGTATCCAGTCTTCATTATCCAAAGAATATTTCACTAATTTGGACTCAAATTTACATAATAAGCATGTCTAATTTTTCAATTTTCTTCTTGTCATGACCTCTAAATATTTTCTCCAATGATTTGATCTAGTTTATGATGTCGTATTACATATCTTTCTAGTGTAGGATCTGGTCTCCTTTGCTCTTGTTGTTATTCCTCAGATTCATCATGCAAATTCATTTCAGGTTCATTTAGTGTCTCAGCTTCTTCCTCAAATTCCTCGACAGTTTCATCCTGATGCTCTACAACCTCTTTTTGTATCTCGGCATTTTCTTCTTGTTTCTCAACAGCATCATTCTATTGTTTGGTAGCTTATTTTTCTGGTTTAGGAAAACTTTTGGGCTCTCCTTCATTCATGTAAATGAAAGATATGTAGTCTTCAAGTTCTTTCTTGCATTCAACTTCATTCTTTTCTACATATTCATCAATTCTAACATTTATACTTTCCACATCTTTGTTAGTGTTAGAATTCAAACACTTATATGCTTTGCTCTTAGTGGAATAACCTAGGAATATGCCTTCATCACTTTTAGCATCAATTTTTACATTTCTATTGTCCTTTAGTATATAACATTTACTCCCAAACACTTTAAAATATTTTACATTAGGTGCATAACCATACCATAACTCATAAGGTATAATATCAGTACCTTTCTTGACTTGTACTTTGTTCAAGGTATACATTGTTGTACTAACAACTTCTCTCCAGTACTTTTGTGAAACATTCTTCTCTATCATCAGTGTTCTAGCACAATCCATTATTGATCTATTCCTTCTCTCAGCTATGTCATTCTGTGGGGGAGTCCTTGGATCATACATTTGTCTTTTAATTCCTCTACCATTACAGAATAAGTTGAACTCGCTAGATATAAACTCTCCTACACTGTCAGATCTCAGACATCTCAAGCTCTTACCTGTCTCTTTTTCAACTTTTTCCAAATAACACTTAAACAATTGAAAAGCATCAAATTTTTCTTTGAGAAACATCACAGTCATCATTCTAGAGTAATCATCAACAAACAGTATGAAATATTTATCACCTCGGTAGCTTTGCACACCAATAGGTCCACAAAGGTTAGTATGAACCATTCCAAAACATTATTTGAAGTATAGGTTTTTCTCTTAAAACTAGACTTTGCCATTTTTCCCAAATGACATTGCTTACACATAATATTATCAGGTTTCTTCAATCTTGGTAAGCCTCTTACTCTTTTCATCTTACTAATGTTTACCAAATTTTCAAAGCTCACATGACATAACCTCTTATTCCATAACCATATATCATCATATTGTGCAAACAAGCATGTCTCATCAGATAGATCTAGATAGAACAACTTACCTCTTGTTTGTTCACCACTTCCAATTAGTTCACCAATATCATCAAAGATTTTTGCCTTTTTGTGATGGAATTCAACTCAATATCTAGAAGTGTTCAACTAGGCAACACTCAAGAAATTACTGTTAAGTCCTTCAACTCAATAATAATTTTCACATGTAATATTATCAGTCAATTTTATTGATCCTTTTCCTTTCACAAGACATGGTTTGTCATTACCAAACTTAACACTACCACCTTTGCAATAGCTTAAGGTTTCAAATTTACTTTTATCACCAATCACATGATGTGAGCAACCACTATCAATTGTCCATCTATCACCTTTACTCATATATCAAATAAGTGCAGTTTTCTCATCCTCATCAAAATCATCTTTCATAGCAACATAAACAACTTCTATATCATTGTCATAAGATTTATCAGATTCACTATCAGTTTCTTCTTCTAAAATATAGTAGGATTTCTTATATTTGTCCTTATAGTCCTTATACCTTCTGAAATCTATGTCATCCCTTTTTTCTTTGTACTTGATTTCTCTTCTATCATCCTTTTCATTCCTATTAGGACATCGTGCTGCAATATGGCCAACTTTGTTACATGAAAAATAGATTATAGGAAGTTTACCTTTGAATTGTCCTTTTCCACTCGGTAATCTTCTAGCCATAAGTGCTTCAAGTTCATCAAGATCATCATTAGAAGTGTCACTGTCACTATTCACATGTCTTTCTTTTCCTTTCTTATATTTATGAAGATTCAATTCTAATTTGAATGTAGAATCAACATTGTGAGGAGTGAAATTATCAAAAATAGATAACTCAAAAGTAGTAAGTCTACCAACTAAATCTTCTAGAGTTAAGTTGTTACCAGGAGTACATTTCAGTTCTTGTATAGAAGATACTCTAATAGAATAAATGGGAATCGGAGTTCTTAGTACCTTTCTAATAACAGTATCATTATCAATAGATCCATTAGCTCCTCTAATAGAATTTACAACCTCCTTAACTCGGCTACAATATTGAACAATGGTTTCACCATCTAACATTCTCATTTCATCAAACTTACCTCTCAATATTTCATATTTGGCTCTCAGTACATTTGTATCATCTCCATAGATAGTTTTCATTGTGTCCCACATTTCTTTTACAGTTTTACATTCTTTTATATCTTCAAATTCAGGATAACTTAGGGCTTATGCAATCTCTAGCATTGCTTGGTTGTGTTCTTGTTTTTCTTTCATCTGTTGAGTTGTCCTATAGGCATTGTTATGTAATCATGTTCCACGTAGTATTTTTGTGCTTCTCCAATTCCATCTAGGTGTAGCTTCATCAAAATTTTCCATACAGGGAAGTTCTCTTTGTTCAACCTCGATACCTCCTTTTTATACATCATGATCTTTAGCTTCAAGTACCTTCAAAATTTTCTTTACAACAACCACAAATCTCTTATACCAATTGTTAGAATGATTTAGAATAACTAAGAGGGGGGTGAATCAGTTATCCTGGGTCTAGATGTACCAATTTAACTTTAAAACTCTTTAACCAACTCAGATCCACTCAATAATCTACTCGGTCTCTATAGCATATAATCAATAATATAAACTTGTAGTTCACTATCCTAATGTAATCAACTTGAAAAATATAAAAATCTTAATAGTACAACACATCAAATATCATTCACACAAGTGTGAAACCAAGATTTAACGTGGAAACCCAATATGGGAAAAAACACTAGTAACATGCTACAAATTTTTCACTCTTCAGAAGTGAGCTCTATGAGAAGTCAGCTGTGTTAAAGGTTACAATACACACTATTAAATATGACCCTATTAAAAGTGAGCCTTGTTAGAGGGCTTAGATCATTCCATTAGAATGTCACCTTGATTAAAGGATTTACAATATGACTATTAGGTCAACCTTGTTTAAAAGGATTTTGCACTTATACAATGGTTATAAAGTAACAGTAATGTGATCTGAAACATATAACTCACTTTGCACATATAGATCCACTTTCGCTCAAATGCTAATTTGCTAAATGGCCTCTATTGTCATCTCAAGCTTAGATCTTATTGGAAATCCATCATGCAATCACCACTGTGCAGTCTTGTACTACTCTTCTCATCCTTCTCTACCTTCTGCTTTGATTTTCCAATCAACTAAATTAACCTCTACCATACACATAACTTGCAACTAGGTTAATCTTATACATCTCTAATCATGTAGCTAGATCTTTTGCTGCTTAATCATCACCGTAGATCTTAGGGTTTGGTAAGATCCAATGAATTCTTATAACATTTTGTTTCCATCTACATTGTAGAATACATCCTAAAAATCCCTCTTGAATCCATACATAAAAATGGTTAAACATATATTAAATGCTCATTTAATTCTCCATAATTTCATCCTTATTTTAAATATACTTCACATATCCCAAGAAATCAACTATGTCGGCTGGGATCTCAAATCTCTCTCAAATTGTCAAAATACTGACACTCGGTCATCATTGTGTTCTTCCACTTGGTCAATACTAGATAACTTGGTAATTACTGACACTCCATAAATATTGATGCTCAGTCCACACTGAATTTTCTTAGCATGTACTGGCACTCTGTCGACACTCGCATCACTCGGCACATACATAAGTTTCTTAATCTGTTGCTCTGTTACTCGGTCAAGACTAAACGTGTAGTCATCCAAACTTCACTTGGTGTTAAAGATAAAGAAAATAATACCTTACCAACATGTAATCTCATCAAGTACCCATTGTAGTTTCACATAACTCAACCATCTCACCAGGTCTTCTTTTTATTCCTCTTTTCACATCTTCTTCATCAATCAATTGATATGGAACTTTACAAGATAGCAACTGTCTTACCAGTTAAGGTTTAACATCAATGGTAATATAACAATTGTTTCAACATATGACGAAATTGATTGATTATCTTACCTTTACCAGCTTTAAAATCTTGATGCATAATTATTTGGATAGTGTTATAAATGACACATACAATGAGCCTATTTGTCAACTATGTCAAGAATGCTAACAATTACAATTACAATAAAAATGTAAATTCTCACAACATCTATACATGGTCATAACATTGTTCACAAGAATGAGATATAATTATCAGTTGGGCATGTCAGTATATTATGAATTATTCATAGCTCAAAATATAGAACACATTAAAGCCTAATATGAATCTACAAATTTACTAAGGGCCTACTTTTGTCTTTAAAATAATCGCTCACACTCCATAATCCCCCCAAATGAAACACTCTTACACTAATGTTTATACAAAAAATTTCAAAAATGAAATGATTTTTACATTCTAGAGCATCCAAAGTTTATAGGAAATTAAGTAGTTAATGCTAATACTAGGAACTTGAATAGTTAGCTTGCCTTTATCAACTTTCAAATATGGATAGAGGATTATTTGGATAGTGTAGAAATGAGAAATACAATAATCTTGTTTGTCAAATATGTCAAGGACACTGACAATTACAATTATCCCAACACTTATAAATGGTCATAACTTTCTTCACAAGAATAACACGTAATTGGGACTTGGACATGCAAATGTATTATGAACAACTCTTTAGGAGATTGAATAGTTAAAGACAACACCAAGAAATTCAGTACTTAGCTTACCTTGTTTAGTTTTGAAATCTAGATGTGGGATGATTTAGAAAGTGGTAGAAACAAGACATAGAATGACTCTGTCTGTCGATTATGTCAAGAACCCTAACAATTATAAATTTTCCAATACTTATGTATGGTCATAACTCTCTTGAAAGGAATAACACATAATTGGTACTCGGGTATGTAAATGTATTATGAATTATTCATAAATCAAAAGATAGCAAAAATTAAAGCTTAATATCAATACAAATTAAATCTTAATTGAATTGTTAGCTTACCTTTATCATCTTTCAAATCTGAATGGAGGATGAAATAGATAGTGGTAGAAATAAGAGATATAATAAGCCTCTCTCTCAGCTATGTCAAGAACACTATCATGTCCCCTAATTATGATAATAGATATAAATAGATAAATAAAATAAAATAGTTGTAATAATATTTTAATAAATATATAAATAAATTATATATAATAATAATTATATACTAAATTATTGTAAGAATAAATAAAAATATATAAATTATACTATAAGTTCATTGTGAATAAATATAATTATACTAATATATTTAAAATAATTATATAATATAAATATATTATTAATGATTATAAAAGAATAAATAATAAATTATTAATATAATAAATAATAAAATTAATTAATTAATTATAATATAATAATTAATAATGGAATTAGAATATTTAATACAATAATAATATAATATATTAATATTTTTACTTCAGGCCCCATCCAATGGTGAATTGCGTCCATACTTGGTTTTTCCTTGGATACCTTGCCTTCCACTTATCTTGGAATTCCTTTTTTCTTAGGTCAAGTCAAACCTTCCTACTGGGATTCTGTTATTAATCATCTAAAGAACAGGATTGCCGCTTGGAAAGATCATTAGTTATCACTATCTAGTAGGATCTTGTTAATCAAAACAAATCTTTCAACCATCCCTAACTATTATATTTTAGTCCTCCAAGCTCCCAATTTGGTTATTGTTTGCATAGAAAATATTATTCATGCCTTTCTCTGGACAGCTAATATGTCTAACAAGAAAAATATTCCCCTTGTCTCACTACAGACACTCTCCTTGGATAAACTAGAAGGGGGTGTGGGGTTTCATGATTTAGCAGCTAGAAATAAATCCTTTGGGGATAAACTGGTTTGGAACATGTATTCTAAACCCCATTCCCTCTGGCGTAAGATTATGCAAGCTAAGTATTTAGATTCCTCTAATCTGAGTAGAGTTTTTTCCATTTCTAATCCTCCCTTAGGGTCTCCTACTTGGAATTTTATGACCTCTTCGAGGGAGGTTGTAGTCAATTTTTTGTCCTGGCAAGTTCACTGTGGGGATCATGTGTCTTTTTGGGTAGATTCCTGAAATGGCTTCCCCCCTTTGTCTTCTATAAACTCTCTTGTAGAGGTCATGAACATATTCATCTGATCTTGGGGTGACAGGTTGGTGGACTATATCGACCATGTGGATATTCTTTCTCATAAGGCATATTTGAAATATCCCTCATCCCTTCCATTATCTCTTGATCATGTTAGGGAATTCAATTCTATCCTTTCTGATAGAGTAGTTTTTCTATCTAAAAAATATGATAAATTATTGTGGTGTCCTTCTAGGAATGGCATGTATTCGGTTAAGGAGGGATCTATTTCTATCCAACACATTAACAGTCATAAGAGCTCTCACCGGGCATTCCTTTTTTGTTGGGATAAAGTTGTTCTGCCTAAAGTTGAGGTTTTTTCCTGGCTTGCTCTGCAAAATAGAATTTTAACCAGTGATAGATTGGTCATATTGCAAATTAATACCCCATTCAATTGTACTTTGTGTGGTGAAGGTGTCGAATATGTGGATCATCTGTTTATTTCTTGTAGCTTTGCATCCCAATGTTGGGCTTTTGTCATGAATAATTTGTTTGTGGATTTTTCATTACCTTCTTCTTTATGGGAACTCTTCCAATCTTGACCGGTATTGTTTTCTAATTCCTTATTTGCATGTTTATGGATTATTATCCCATCCACTGTTATCTGGTCAAATTGGTGGGAGCAAAATAAAAGGATCTTTCAAAAAATAGCTTTTGATCTTTCCTTAGTCCTCTCTTCCATCGAAAGGCATATATCTGAATAGGTTAATAATTTTGTCACTTCTCATTTTAACCCAAATGTCAAATTCTCTTCTTCGAATAGTCATACCTTACAGTCTTGGAAATCTTTGTCTCTTCCTTCCTCGCCTATTTTTCCCCGTATTACGAAAGTTTCCATTGATAGGTCTCTAATAAAATGGAAGCCTCCCCAATCCCCTTTCATCAAGTTAAACTTCAATGGTTCCTCTCATGGTAATCCAAGTGTTGTAGGAATCAGAATCATTTTAAGAGATCACTTAGGGAAAGTGTTGGCTTTGAAGGCTTCCTTCATTACTGATAATACTAATAACATGGCAGAGGCAACTGCGCTTCTAGAAGGTCTAGTGTTAGCTAGAAAATTATCAATTTCTTGCCTTCATATTGAAGGTGACTCCTCTGTTATCATTAATGCATGTGTTAAGATGTGTATTGTTAATTGGCAGCTTAAATATATATTGCAGCTGGCATGGGTTTTCATTGATTCTCTGCATAGGTTCACTATCTTGCATATCCTTAGAGAAGGTAACGCTCTTGTAGACTGTTTAGAAAATTTGGGGGTGACAAAGTCCAGCTAGACATTTCTTCCTCAGATTTCTCTCTTGATAATTTCCCCTCTCTGCTCTCAATTATTCATGATGAATTATGTTAAGATGTTTTCTATTAATTTGTGTAGGTTTTGATGTTCAGTTATTTATCTAATCTCAACAAGCCAAATTCTTTGTGACATATCTTGGGTTATGGTTAGATCAGTACTTCCTCCTAATTTCATATGTAAGTTGATGATTGATTTTCGTATGATGTTAGGAAAAGTCATTTTTCTAATTTCCTACCAAGCATACTCTGCATGCCTAAATTAAATTTTCTTGTGATTAGACTTTTACCTCAACATCATGACATATGAAAATAGGTGGCACATTTTATTATGATTCATTGTGATTTTGGTGTCACATTTTATTATGATTCATTGTGATGTTGGTCGTTATCTTGTCATCCCTGTGTAATGCGTCATCTCAAATTCATGGGTTCGTGTGAGGTCTCTAATTTTCCTATCTTTGTATTTTGCAATTCGACAATTCGGGTTGCTTCCTATCATGTGTAATCTGAGTTGGAAATTTTGTACAGACATGTGGCGATTTCCATCTGTTGCTTATTATTTATTCATTTATTCCCCGACAATACTGTTAGACTTTTATGGTATCTCATATCTTGTGCTTAATTGCACATTAATATATGGCTTCATGTTTGTCCTTATATTCTCCAGTTGGGTGCTCATTTTTTTTTGTTGTATTATTCATCCTCGACATTCTGTCTATGAATCTCATTTTGTTTCCTACTTTCCCTTCTGCTTCATTAACCATTATATGATTAATTTTTGTCATTTCCTTCTTATGTTTATAGATAGGTTGTGTTTACGGGCTGCCTTATAATGTCTGAACACCCTAATTCTGTGGTGGGTATTAGTACTCAAGTTGATTTTTGTTCATCTTTCTCTGATTTACACGTAGATTATTATCCATGAAACTACCAAATTTTTCTTGAAGTGGAAGAATGGGAACAACCTTTTGTTGGTTGCATTAAGGATGATATGTTGGCAACAATTTTCTTCTGTGAATGTGCTCACATTCGACGGGGTATTAAGAGAATCATTGACCATGATATCATATTCCCTTTTGGTAAATGCATCGTATATCCTTCTCAAATTTTGTCAGTTTTTCTGTCAAATGCATGTGACCTTCTGTAATCTCCTTTCCATTTGGGTATGATAGCTTCACGCTATGTGAAACCAGAGCTACTTGGTGGGAATAAGCTTGTTAGGGCATTGCATAAGTATAATTTGTGGGGGGGTGCGGGTCTTATTGGTGGTCTCTTCCATCACCACTCGACCCTCAACCACCATGGAGTTTACATGGTCCTTGAAAGCATTAAAAAAGCCTTAAAATGGCAGTCCTTTAGACCTGTTAAGGTGGACTTGCAGCAGTTTAATATCTCTCTCACCAAGGAGTGTGTGACTGGTGTGCATCAAGTAGTGTTCACCCTCCTCGACCTCCTTGAGCTAGATCCCTCCCCATCTGTTTGGCCTTCTGTTTCCCCCTCACATGTTACTTTTTTGGATACTCAACCCATCTCAGACCTCAACTTGAATCTTGGTTTGGGTGGTGACACTGCTCTTTTCTTTATGGAAGGCTAAAGCTTTAATACTGTTGCAGGGTTGCTTTGTTCTGTTGTTTTTTTGTCTATTGTAGGCTTGTTTCTGTGCTAGAATTTTGATGGGATTCAGCTCGCTGAGCACTCAAAAACTTTGGGATAATATTTTTTATCATGGTTTATGTTATGTATATATCTCATTTATGGCTCACAGTATTTTTCCTATAAGCTTTTGTTATGACTCAATGCTTAACTTTTTTAGGGAGACTTGGTTCTTGGGGGGTTTATTTCTCTTGCCTACGGGCTTTTTGTAATGCCTACGAGCCTTTGTAATAGTTAGGATTAGGCTCTCATAGAAAGGTTTATTCTCTCTCTAATTGTAACTAGCCTCAGCTAGATGAGAAACTTATAATGTTGTAATTCTCTCTGTATTTGAGCAATGATCAAAGTTTTTCTTTCTGGTTCTTTTCTCCAGGAGATTTGTGAACCAGTTAAATTATAATTATAATAATAATATATCAAGTGGCACTGCCACCATATATATATATAATGTTGTATATATTAATGAATAATAGTTAAACTAGGAGGTAATAGAGTGGATTGGAGAGGCTCTAAGAAATTCTTCTAGAATAAGATTATTGAGAAGCATAAACTTCTTGACCCATTGACATGGTACAAAACAGATCCCTAAGATATCTAGTATACATGGTGCAACTTTCACAAAGGAGGCAAAAGAATATACTCTAGGCTTGATAGATTTTATTTCAATCAGGAACACTTCAAATGCAAAAAAGATGGTGTAGGAAGATTGTTAAAATTTGTCCATATACACTTTTCAATCACCACCCAGTCACTGCCAACTTTGTTACTAGAGATTTCTATGATAGGAGTTTCCCTCAAGACAAAGCCTTTTACCTTAATACATATCTGCTATAGGAGACAGGGATGAATAATGCCATGTACATGATTACATGGTTTAATAGAGATGTAGTTTCCCACAGAGATGCAAGGAATAGATGGGTTCAAAACACCTCTAGTTGGAAATCACTATTCCACACTATTGGGGGCAAAAGAGCTAAAGACTCCAGATGGTTAGAGGAGAAACTTCAAGATGAACTATATAGGGTAGAGGCTACTGTTCAAAGTGACCCCTCAGTTGAAGAAGCCATTGACAAACTCTCAGAATCTAAAGATTCCCTCAGAAGGCTACAAAAGATAGATTAGCAGGGGTAAAGATCATATCAAGGAGTAAGTGTGGAGCACGGAGACAAGGGCTCTAAATTTTTCTTTAATCTACTCAAATATAAAGAAGCCAAGATTATAATTGATGAGATCTGGGAAGATGGTGTTAAGAGAGAAGACCAACAGGACATTATCTAGTCCTTTTCTTAGTTTTACAAGAAGCTTTTCACATTGGAGGGATGTGTGGATAGAGTGACAGAGGCTAGAAACATGATTAGACAGGTTGTTCCTTATAGATTCACTTAAAGAAGACTCAATATTACTCAGTCAACCTATCAGATTAGAGTAAATTGGTAGTGCTATAAAACAAATGGCACTAGATAAGGCCCCTGAACATGATGGTCTACCTATAGATTTTTATAAACAGAACCTAGATTGGATAGGGCAGGACCTGCTAGAGGTTTATGAGGAAGCATTTTTAGAAGGAACCCTAGGAGGTGATATTAATAGTAGGCTTATTAAGCTAATTCCTAAGGAAGGTGAAAAATCCTTGATTAAGAACTGGAGACCTATCACTCTTCTTAATGTCTCATATAAGATCTTGGCCAAAACCCTAGCCTATAGACTCAAAGAGATCCTTCAAAAACCATTTAATCATAATCAGACTCATTTTGTTAAAGGAAGATACATTCTGGAAAATTTGATTACATGCTAGGAGACCATGGAATGGGCTAGAGAAACTAACTAACAAGTAGGTATGCTTCTCTTGGACTATGAAAAATCTTATGACAGAATAGAATGGGACTCCATATTTTTTATGATGGAAGAACTTGGATTTCTAAAGGAATTCGTGAGCATGGTGCAAATCTTGATGAATGGGGCCATGGCTAGGGTAGAAGTCAATAGAGTTAGATATAAAAGCTTCAAATTGACTAGATCTATTAGACAAGGGTTCCCACTTGCTCCATCCCTTTTTTTATAGAAGCAAACGCACTAAACTACCTAATTTTAGAGGTTAGGCTCTTACCAATAATAAGAGGAATTCGGATCCCTGAGAGTAGTGAAGTCACAAATATTCAGTTTGCAGATGATACATCACTAATACTACAACTGGAGGTTGATAACTTGGAGAATCTTATGAAGAAGATGGATTGGTTTTGCACTGCCTCAAGTAGTAAGATATCTATGGATAAATCCATCTACCTAGGATGGATAGAGGATCCTCCTACATAGCTATCCCAATGGAAATTTGGATGGGAGGGGCCAAATTTCTAGCTCAAATATCTAGGTATTCCCTTCTCCATCTATCCAAATATGAAGAACATATGGGATTGGATTCAACAGAGAGTTGAAAAGAAACTTAATAAATGGAATAGCCAATATTTTTCCATGGCTGGTAGAGTTCAGGTTTGCCAAAATATTATATCCTCATATACAGTATTTTACTCCTCTGTTTGGTTGTATTGACACTATCGATATAACATCCTCCAAAAGATTATAAGAAACTACCTCTGGTCAGATGGTAGGGGTGATGAAAAAAGGACATGCAGTTAGATGGGAATGGTGTATCACTGAGAAGAAACATGGGCACTTGGGGTTAAAAGACCTAAGATTGCAAGGAATTTCCCTTGCATCTAAATGGATTGCTAAAGCCATGGAGGGAGATGAACCCTGGAAAATATTGGTTAGAAACAATTTGCGAAGAGGTCACCCTAGGAAAGGGAAAGGATGGAAAAATCTATCTGTTACTGATATCCTTGCAAGGGAAATGGATAACAAAGTACAAGGTTCATCAGTATTCAAATCTATCTGGAAAGGATGAGATTATATTAGGCAATTCATCACAAAAAACAAGGTGATCCACCACAATGACATGATATGTGGTAATAGATATATATTGTGGAACTTGAAATACAAAGACAAACCTATTGCACTGATTCAAGGGTGCTCAACAAGATTGTGGCATGAAAAAAGGCTATCCTCCCTCGCAAACATAATCCAAGATGAGAATCTGGTCAGATGGGATTAATTGAAAATAAAATACAATCTTCCTAGCTCCCATTTTAGACCCTTTTCCATTTTGAAAGAAGCATGGAAAGGTCTGAATCAGCCTCGAGATTGGTATGTAGATAGTAACTTTCACCTCAAATATAAATGTTCTAATGGCACCTCCCTTCCCAAGATCAATTCTAAGTAGCTCTATTCCCTCCTTGCTAATGATCCCTCTATCTTTTCCCATGTAAACACCTGCTAGAACATATGTCTTGATCCTAGAGACTGGACTAAAATCTTTTGTAATCTGTGGTCTTCCTTTGTGGAACCCAAGGTCAAATGCTTCATGTGGAGGCTTCTCTTGCATAGGTTGTCATTTATAATCCCCAGCGGCAACCAATATACCTGTAGCTTTTGTACTCTACCTGAATTTGTTTTCCTTGATTTCTTTGAATGCCCCTTTGCCAGAGAGGTTTGGAACATATTTAGATTCTCTGACAGCATCTTTCCCTCCTTCCTTGAGATCATTTCTAGTAAAATCATAGGTCTTAAACAACATTTCAATAATTTATTTTCCCTTCTCTCTACTTTAATTATGTGGCACATATGGAATTTAAGAAATGATGATGTTTTTGGTGGTAATTCTAGAAACCTTATTGAGTCTCTGAGGAGACTCATCTTTCACAAAATTAATGTGCAGGTCTTAGTTGTCATAAAGATAAAGAAAAAGAAGCTTGAGGATCTATTCAAAGATAGGATGGTAAGACTTGGATCATGGGAAGTATCTTATGGATACACATGGACAAGGAAAGATCAAGAACTCTCCCCTTCGAAACATCTCTTCATGGATTTATTGATGAAGTCGTAGCCCAAAAAAGAAGATAGACAACAAAGAGAGCAAGGACTCAGAGCAATTCCACTTGTTGTTATTCCAGCAGCAGATGTCCCCATGGTAGAGATTTTGAGGCACCTGTATGAACAACACATTAGAGATGACAGATTCATCAGATGGATGGAAGGCCACCAGGGCTGGATGGCTTGGGTTCCTTGCTGTGAGAATGAGTAATCAGGATGATATATTATCAAGACCTTTTTTTATAAAAGTTTTTTTATTAAGATGTCTTGTTGTACAAAAGATAGATATTTATATAGATCGGGTGGTATAGCTCGAGACATAGATTTTCCAGATTCATATAGATCAGATACTGCACTAGTAGATATGTATGTAGGTTCCTATTTTTTTGTCATGTAAAGAACATATATATCTGGGTATTGTAACTGCTGGTTATAGTACAACATCTGATGTGTTGAGACTTTTTATGGAAACATATATCATTAATATAAATAATAATTAAGTAATAAATAATAATAAAATAATATATAAATGTGAATATAAAATTAAAAAAATAATAATAAATAATAAAATAAGATATATTATTAACATGATATACTAATATAACATTAATCTCATAATATAATATATAAATAATAAGAAATATATATAATACTAATAGAATTGCCAAAAGGGAAATACGGGAAAGCAACTTCAAGAGTCACATCCTTCCCAAATAGAATTATACATATATGTTGATCGAATGGAATATCAGGAAGGCATCCACCGAATAACACCAAACACAAATTTTGTCAATTGTGAATTGGTCGACTGGTGAAGTTCAATGGTTCTCATTGAGCCCACCTGGGTTCAATTCTTGTAAAGACATCTTATAAGGGATAAGGCCGGGATCGTGCCTTGGGCGAATTTGGTGGAATGGATACCCCTTATTCCTTGGCTCTCAACCAAAGAGAATGAACTATTCTCAAAAAAAAAACACCAAACACAAAGGAAATTAGGAGTTTATAAACCTGGCCAGTATAATGACGACTAAAGGATTATAAGAATATCAATCACTATCATATTAAGCACTTGGAAAAGGAGATAGGGGATTACAACATAATAGAGAGATATACAAAAGAGGACAAATATTCCATTACAAAGTGAAACACATGTTGAATAAGAATTATGGATTGAAATTATTGAATATTACTATCAAAGAGACTACAGAGCTGAGAATTATCGGGAGTCTGGAGATGAGAAATTTGGTATCATGGAACTCCTCTCAGATTGTATTACATTAAGCTAAATCCACTGAATACTATCGGGGTGTTGTTGTGTCTCAAAGAAGAACGTCGGACATTCATTTTATTGGCAAATAACTAGCACTTGTACCTTTTGAAGGGTCCAAGGGGTACGCTGATAGTAGTATATAGGTTCATTATTGTTTTGTACATGCGAAATAGGTGTATTTGGTTTCCATTGACAGCTGGTTTAGGTGAGATTCTTCTACTTTCCATTTCATTGTATATGGACTGTTCTGCATTTTGGCATACCTATCATAGGAGAATGCAGGCTGGATGCGAAGACTATCCAAATATTTGACTCTTGATATAGCTGTAAACGTCATTCCTTGTCTCTCTATTTTACCAATGTCAATTGTTGCTTTTGTACCTCTCTTTCCTTATCTCTCCCTATTCCTCTAACTATCATTTCCTATATGAAATGGACAACCTAGATTTTTAAAATAAACAATTCAAATCTCTCTCTCTCTCTCTCTCTCTCTAATGTTGACTATTTCTTTTTGTAGTGTGAGCCCTTGATATTTGTGTACAATAATAGCCCATGACATGGTAAGTGGGAATT
Organism: Thuja plicata; assembly: GCA_018584345.1. Lineage (NCBI taxonomy): Eukaryota > Viridiplantae > Streptophyta > Pinopsida > Cupressales > Cupressaceae > Thuja > Thuja plicata. The sequence goes on along the minus strand of MU217279.1, from coordinate 107,134 downwards.
GCCTTCGACTACCTAATGTTACAGGTGCTATTGGTATAAATTTTGGATCTTTTTGGTTTCATGGGGGCCACTGTAATTATCAATTCTTGCTACGACATACAATGGGATATCTAGTGGCTTACAACCTGCCTATAAATAATTTCAATAATCTCACCAAAATCTCTATTGACAAGTCCTCCCTCTATCTATATGTTCATTGTAAACATAATTTGTTGCCCTTTTCAAAGAAGTGTCCATTCTCAAATTCACAACTTATGTTCTACATCCAATATCCAAAAAACAAAATGTCCATCATGCACTTCCCATAGTCGAATTGTATAGAAAGATGCCCGTGAAATCTGGATGCATTCTTGGATGATATATATTTTTTATCCTCTATTTATTTGTTTCAAATTCTAATTCATAATATACATTTTTGTCTAGTTAAACTATAATTGGGAAGATTATTTATTTGTTCATTTATTCATTAATGAAAGTCTTTTTATGGTTTAAAAAGTCAAACATAAATGTTTCTAGGATATAATGGGAATTTGGATCTAATGAAGGATATGTATAAAATAATGTGTATGATTTTTATGTGCTTTTGTATGGGTGAACCCAAAATGAACCATCC
>MU217279.1:78535-97720 GCA_018584345.1 Thuja plicata | reverse complement strand
GTGAATATACATGTGTGTGTATACTCTTGTGTGTATATATACATACATGTATATATATAGTATATATACATGTATGTATATATACACACATGTGTATATACATACTCATATCTATATACACATATGTTTGTATATACACATATGTGTGTATATACACATATGTGTGTATATACACATGTGTGTGTGTACATGTGTGTATATGTGTGTGTATATATGTGTATGTGTATATATATACAAAAATGTGTGTATATATGTGTATATGTGTGTATACACATGTGTATGTGTATATATATATACACATATGTGTATATATACACATGTATGTATGTGTATACATGTGTATATACATACATGTATGTGTATATATATGTGTGTGTACATGTGTATATATATGTGTGTATATACACACACATGTGTGTGTATATACACATGTGTGTGTATATACGCACACATGTGCGTATATGTGTGTATATATACATGTGTGTGTATACACATATGTGTGTATATATGTGTATGTGTGTATATGTGTGTGTATATATGTATATGTGTACAAAAACAAAATTCCAATTCCAATTCTAGTTGTGTGGAACCAAACACAGAATTTGCATCTTCTCAGTCATCTTCCAGGTGAACCAAACAGGACAGCCATATTCTAGAATTCATTTTGAGAATAGCACAAACCTAGAATGGATTCAATTCTAGAATTGGCAATTCCAGCATGCACAAATTCCGCCAACCAAATGGGCCCTAATAGAATTGCCAAAGCGGAAATACGGGAAAGCGACTCGAAGAGTCGCATCCCTCCCGAATAGAATTATACATATATGTTGATCGAAGGAGTATGAGGAAGGCATCCACTGAATAACGCCAAACACAAAGGGCATAGGAAGATTAAGAAGGGAAATTAAGAGTTTATAAACCTGGCCAGAACAGCGATGACCATAGGAGTATAAGAATATCAATCACTGTCATATTAAGCACTTAGAAAAGGAGATAGGGGATTACTACATATTAGAGAGATATACAAAAGAGGACAAATATTTCATTACAGAGTGAAACGCATGTTGAATAAGAATTATGGATTGAAATTATAAAATATTACTATCAAAGAGACTACATAGCTGAGAATTATTGGGAGCCTGGAAACGGGAAAGTTAGTATCGTGGAACTCCTTTCAGATCGTATTACATTGAGCTAAAGCCATTGAATACTATCGGAGTGTTCCTGTGTCTCACAGAAGAACGTCAAACATTCATTTAATTGGGAAATAAATCTTGGGGACGCAAGTGAGGATCATACAAGATCAGACCACATATTATTAAATATATACATTGAATACAGATCATCTCATTGGACGATTTGTAAGTAGAATAAGAAGATCAGTATAAAAATTTGGGAATCGATATAATCCATAAAATCATTACATACTAGATCGCTACTCATTGCACCAAACACCTTGTTAATATCTTATCCATTTAGATTTTATTACAACTAATTAAGTTCATCACATTTAAGAGACTTCTTTGTACAGTTGCCTTTTTGGCACCCAACATATGAGTATAATTATAATAAGGGAAGATCATCTTGCAGATTATTCTACCATAACTAATACAAGCAAAGACTATAGTAATCATTGAGAATAAATTTTACCGATGAGAATCTTAATAAAGGGGACATCCAACTAAATCAGATGTAGCAAGTGACATTGATGTTATTTATTTTATGTATCATTGACTTTATATTATCCATTCATGAGTTTATAGTACAAGCAGGATTTCAATTCACGATAAGAAATAAAGGTTCAAGTTAATTGTCCCTAAATCTAGTAAGGGGACATTACTCGGGTATGTAAATGTATTATGAATTATTCATAAATAAAAACATAGAAAAAATTAAAGCCTAATATTAATACAAATTAAATCTTAATTGAATTGTTAGCTTACCTTTACCATCTTTCAAATCTGAATAGACGATGAAATAGAAAGGGGTAGAAATAAGAGATATAATAAGCTTCTCTCTCAACTATGTCAAGAAAACTAACAATTATAATTATTTGAAAACCTATTTATGGTTATAAATTTTATCACAAGAATAACACATAATTATTACTTGGGCGTACAAATGTATTATGAACAACTCTACAACAAATTGAATAGTTAACATTAACACCAGGTTATTCAGTACTTAGATTACCTTTATCAGTTTTGAAATATGGATGTAGGATGATTTGGATAGTGGTCGAAATGAGTGTTCCAACACTAATTTATCTATAAAAAAAATTCAAAAATCAAATAATTCCTACACTGTATCATTGAAACTAGACAGTAAATTGAATAGTTACCTTGCCTTAATGAAATTTAAAATCTAGATCAACCATTTTCAAAGGGTATGGATAACCCTACACTATGGAGAACCCTAATGGTGCAAGAGCACCTAGGATAAATACAATCCCTAAGTTTTTGTAGTGTCTTGTACTGACCCTAGCCAAGTCAGTGGTTTTATTTTTTACCTTAGAAGATCTTGCTTGTTTGTACCGAGTTGGATTAGACTAGGATCAGTCCAACTAGTTGTTTAAGGTTTTGAGTGTTTTAGTGCATTTTAGCCTAAATTGGGAATTGGTGGTCAAAAATCATAGAAAGCTTGGCATGGATTAAATTTTTCCCTAAGAAGGCCTTTATGATGTTTTTACATCATACCATGATGATTGGAGGTCATAAAACTAATTTTTAACAAAAGATGTAAAAGTTGCTAAAAAGTTTCTTGACAACTTTTGCAACTTTATAATGTTGTCCGACAACATTGTCAAGTTTAATTCCTTTCGGTGAGTGGACAAGTTAGTTAATGGTAGTGACCTAAAAACATGGAGAATGAATATTTAGATACTATGAGGCCCATTTCCCAAGGTATTGGTGATGTAATGAAAGTTTTTGAATAGTAGAAGCTCTTTGTTTTCTGGTTGCATACACAGTCTACTAGTTTTGTATTTTAGCATTGTGAGATGGATTGAATAGTACAAGTTAGTGTTAGATTTGGATATTAGTGCTAGTTTAGAGTAAATTTTGTTTAGTGTGCAAGTTTATGTGTGTTCATTAGAGTAGAGTTGTAAATTATTTTGTAAGTAGACTAGTTGTTAGAGTTGACAAGGTGGTTTTGAGTAAAATGGCTCCTCACTAATTCTCCATTGTGAATTTCATCATGGAATGGGGAAATATGGGAGGAGAGAGATAGAAAATATGTTTTGATAATTTTCATGGCAAGCCCTAGGCGAGACTGGAGTACCCGTCTAGGAGATTTCTAGTGTTAACTTGTGTTTGATTGTAGGGACATTGTGAGTTGTGGGAAATGAAGCATGGTTATGGAAACCTAGTGGATATATAGACACCTCCTAGAAAGGATAAGACTCCACCAATCCATTTGATACATTTTCATGCATAAGTCATCTGACTGTGTTGTTTTAGCCCAATTAGCCCTAGTTGTCCTTAATTCTAGGAATCCAGTGTACGAACACCCTAGGACCATAAGACCTACAAAATCCTTTTAGTATTGGAAAAGGGTATCAGGATCCCCACTTTTTTTGGTGGGTTGTTTGGGGTTATTTTACAAGAATTTTGAAAAACCTATCAGATAGGGCTAGTAGAAGGGCTAGGCCTAAAAGCCAAATTTGAAGGTGAATTAGGAGATAATTTGGAATCGTTGTGATACCTTGTCACAAATAAGATCATGTGGAGTCTAGGAAGTTGTTAAACATGATAAATATCCTTGCAAACACTTGTGGAGTTGAAAGGATTAAAATGCACTTCGAGTTGTCCAAGGAAGAGTAGAAGAGTTGAAGTACACTTGTTGATAGTTGTCCCTCAAGGTGAATCACAAGGACAACAACTCATTGTGTTGAGTTAGTGAAGTCTTAGGTAAGTGGAGAAAAGACTTGGAAGGTCCTATAAGTGAGTTTAGGATCTTGAGAATGCTAGGACCAGTAGAGTCCTAGATTGTGTTTGTGCAAGCACACCTTGGAGTACATCTATCACCTAAAAACTTTTAATATGATGCTTTCAACCAATTTTCATGCATAGAAACAATACATATGAGCCATGGATCTAAGAATAAATAAATTATGTATTCTAGCTTGGTAGCCACTAGCTCTTTGAGACCATATAGGAACACAATGTAAATCAATTTATTAAATGTAAACAAAGAGATGAGATATATGTTGGTGTTTTAAACTATTACGCTATGAAAAGAAACTAATATATCTTAAGACTGATGTTAAGAGTGGTTAGCTCCAAGTATGAAAGCTATGTAAGATAATTGGACCAACTATAGGGTCAAGACTTCTCTCTGCACTTCTGGCTCTGTAAAACCAAGGAGGGTACACCTAATCCTGACTAAACTCAATTATTTACAACACCTTTTACTTGTGGACTTGAACAACAGATAGATGGTAAGTGAGTACTAAATTCCAACCTAGCATTCATTGACTCTCCACTACCATGGGTGGGATAAGAAGAACAATTGTAAATGTAAAGAATTTGGTGTTGAGTTTGATTTAAATTTAGGGATAGAACATAGCCAAACCATTCAGATATATATTTCAATATAAATACTAATTCTAGATCAGTGCCTTATCCATTGGGATAAATCCCTAAATACAATAGTGAAGCTAAAACACCTTATTAGTAAATATTCAAATCCATAAACATAAGAACTCTCAGATCACACACTTCAAGATCCTCAAATAGAGATCCAGGCAGAATCAATGTAATATCCAAAGGATTAATTTGATCTAAGATCAAAGACTTATGAAATACACATATGTAGAAGCTGAACTTATACAGTAAGCCAGAAAACTTACAACTCAATATATAACACAAAGGATAGACTTAAATTTGATAGAACTTATTTTAAGTATGATGAAACTAGTTCCTGAATCAGTATGACAAGGAAATATGCAATTCAATAATATGAAAAAGAACAAAGAACTTTCAATCCTATCTTAATACAATCTGAAAATACATCTGCTATATCCTAGACTGGAAACAAGTATAAGCCTAATGCCTTCTACTTTTCCAATTTTCCAGCCCTTTCTAAATGGTCTTGAATATTCTTTTATAGGAACAAGAATTCTAAAAGCTTTAGACCATTTAGGGTTAGGGTTTACAACCAATTAATGCAAAACATTAAATTATGTTGTCATGTTGAAACCCTAACTCTCTTCAATCTATGCAAATCTGATCTGTAATCAATTTCCCTAATCCATGGATATGATCGCAATACCCTGAAGTTGAAAAATTCCCAAGGCATGACTCTAAGAGTAGCTCTCATAAATGCAGAAATGACCAGGCAGCTCTGTATGCATTTACCCTCTAATTATAAAACTATATCTGTGAACTCTGATCTTCAATGCATTCCATAGATCAGATTTCAATCCCTACACTTTCCAACAGTTGTGCACAGTCGACCCACAAAATCATATCGCAGCATTAATGGCCCTGAGATAAAATATCAGTCGACCACCATGAAAACCCTCTAAGAAAGGATTTAAATATTTGAAAATCTATTAAAATAGTCATAGGTGATGCGGAAAAGAACATGAAAGGATAAGATTGAACCCCTGCATAACTTTAAAACAACACCATTAATTCTTTTATGCTACCTAGGCTCAAAATCTTATTTCACCAGGTGTCGCTTAATCACTCACTTGAGACCCATTAACAAATATCCTCTTATGCCTCATGAGTGAGTGAGAGCCATCGATCTCCTTCTCTATTTCATATTCACTATTTCCTCTCTGCCCGGCTTGGACATGTGGTGCTTCCTTGTTTACTCATGATATCCTTTACTAACCATTCTTAACCGGTGCGAGCATGCAACACTGACCACTAGCCATCATTCACGCACTCGTGACCGTTTCACATTATCCTGCTAAACCATTGCGACCCTGCAAAAACTTCTTATCACACATTCACCGACATTTTATACTACATCCTCAGACCTCTATGACTATGTGATTTGCTCAAACCTCCACATGTCATCTTGTCTTGTACTCATGGTCCCTGGCTGAACATTCATCTTCTTTTGTGAGTCCATGACCATACGCCACCTTGCAATCTCTGTCATGTCCATCCTTTCTACCCGGCTTCCTAGACCTCTATGTGTCATGCTAGTACAATGCCTTAATAGCTAGATCATGATCACCTTTTCTTTGAGGCTTTACGTTGTCCATCCAATCAAAAACCACTTGATCAGTCTTTACTTTACCCTCTAACTTGAGCCTGGTCTGCCATGGACATGTGTCAATAAGGCGTGATTCCTTAATGAGTAGATCTCAAGAACTTTCCCTTTAAGGCAATATGTTGGCTGTTAGATTTTATTCAACTTGACTACACTTTACCTTAATTACCTTGTCGCTGATCCAAACCCACTAAGACGCATGGAGCGATGCCGTAATGCCTTGATGGTTAGATTTTGATCAACTTTTCTTTGAGGCATTACGCAGACCACAGAATCTTTTCTGACTTGATCACTTGATAACTGACCACCGGTAGGCCCAAAACCTGACAGCTTTCCATGTGTCGAAAGGGTACAATGCCTTGATGATTAAATAACTACATCTTTGTATTTGAGGAAATGCGCCTACCGTTGGTTTAACTTTAAGTTGCATCATTTTATTGTCTTCTTCACCATTGTATTGGTCCTACCATGTGCCATGTGTCATTAAAGCTTAATGGCTTGATGGGTAGATCTTGTTCATCTCAGCTTCAAGTCTTTAAGCTAACCGTTAGATCAAAATTGAGTTGCACGACATATAAAAAGGGTAAAGTATTTTCAGAGATGAAAACTTAGGAAATATTTAAAACCCTGCTAGGAAAATAATTTAGGAAATAACATGGCCCCGTCAATGACAACTTAGAAGACATGACATAAGAAACTTAAGTTACATAAAAAGTAACTTGATTTTATAACAGCTCATGAGGGTTTAGGGTTTAGCAAGATTTTGCTGAGAAGACTTAGGTCTTTAGTCCAGAGACCTAATAAAATTTGTAGAGACCGGAGGAAAAGGTATGGAGCCATGAAAATTTTAAATGGGTCTAAAAATATCTTCATACGTACTCTTTCTTTGCATCAAAATAAATATCAATAAAGACTGGTACAACTAGAAGGCAAACTAAAAGAATTGTCTACAAACAAGTGTACATTCAATCCCCACATTTTAGAGACAAGTTTTTGTTAGTAATAACTGAGAGGGGGGGTGAATTAGTGGCCTCAAAAATATTCCAATAATCAACCCTTAAAAATTATTACCACAATATTATACCTCTAGTTATCTTCAGTCCTATAATATGAATGCCTCCAAATACTTATATCAATTTACTACTACTCGGAATGATTTATAAAACCTTCTACTGTATGTTTACCGAATAGCAGTCTATTAATTTACTGATAGACAACAAATTATCTAGAGTATACCGATCAATCCAATTAAGTTAAGTGTAATGTAAAACACTAAAGTAATGGATCATAAACACATTGACACATGGATTTTTAACGTGGAAACCTTGTTAAGGGAAAAACCACTTGGGACCAGTAACCCAAAAATTTCACTCTTCTGAAGTGAGCTCGGTGAAGCCAACCCTGTTAAAGGTTACAAACACACTGTTAGGTGTGAACTTGTTAGAGGATTTAAAATTTTATTTTTTCACTTGATATCAGGCATCTCTATGCTACCATCCTTGATCAAACACTCACTTGTCCTATCAATAAGTATCTGGCATCTCATGCTATCTTCATGATCAAAATTTTTAATACTCCATTGGATGTATCTCAATATAGAAAGGATCTTTAAATCCCTCTTGGTTAAGAGACTTTCTGAATCAATGGTTAAACTAAAACAGTATGATCTGTTCACATACAACTTATACTGGTAGATTTTCAGATCTATTGTAATCACATAAAACTATTCTAATCAATATATCTTATTTTATACCTTTGCTCCACTTTGATTCTTCTCAATGATGTTGTGCTCTATTTCTCAGTGTCTGCAGAAAACTTTAGCTCTTTTATCATCTTGTTGATCAGGACTGTATGAATTTTCTCTTCATCAGTTTCTCTTTAGCATCCTCTTTCTATTCACCCACCCCAATTCATAATGAATTGAGTTGTCTCTTTATAGACATGATATCACCATTATTAGGTATCTTGATCTTGGTGTGATCCATAATTCTTGCCAATTAGATTTAAAGCAAAACTCATGTTTTATCTCGATGAGATCTTCTTGCCAACTGGACAAAACAGCTTTAAATCCATTACTTATCTCTAGCTTTATCTTGTTGATGAAAAAAAAGATAACTACCAGTTAAGTTTATATATAGCTCTGCCAGCTAGATATTTTTTCATTTCTGAACTCAAGTTAATTTTGGTGTTTAAGTCTTTGATAGTGTTGGTCAACACTCCAGTTCTCCTCAGGCTTCTGCTTTGGTTTACACTATGTTTTTGGCCGTCATTTTTCCTTTTGATTCTTCTCGTCGGTGTTCTTTCTTGGGCAACACTATGACTTGAATTTTGGTGATCTCTGTCTGTTGGTGCCCACTAACCGTCAGTGTTTGAAGTCACATTGTGAATGCTTGTCTTTTATGCATTACTAAAAGCATAATATTTATCTCTTTGATTCTCTGAAGTCTTTGACACTTTGATTATAACCAATTAGGTTATATCAAGTTGACATCAATGACAATACAATCCATTAACTGATTTAATGTCTTACATTATCTTTCTACATTTCGGTGATCAACTTAACATCTTCAAACATTCAATTAGTTACATATCATCAATCTCTCCCTTTGGCATTGATGGCAACATACTACATTATGATACTATACTATTACTAATACAATATGAAATATACAGTTTCGTCAAGCTTTCCTATTGTAACTATTACAAATGTCTAGCTCTCGGTAAGCTCAAAAATAGCTTAGATTTATTTCTTGTAGAGTGGTTGTCTTCAATCTTCAATCCCTTCACTGGATAGATGTATCATCTAATATTTATGTTCTGATATGTGCTCTTCATTGACTCTTCCTTTTCTTGATAATATCTTTTTCCTTTGACAGCAATCTTTCTCTTTGTCTGAACTCTCTCAATTTGTTACTTCTCTCCCTTAGATGGATATTTCATATGTAATCAAATTATCTCCCTTTAGAATATTTATTAACTCTTCCTTCTTATTCTCAGGAACTTATCTCCATGGATAATGATATAATCTCTTCCTTTATCATATCTCTCCCTTTATGTGATATGGAATCATCTCTCCTTTTGATAATGAGATCAGCTCCCTAATGATAATTCTCCCTTATGATGATGAGATATTTCCCTTCCTTTTGTATGATAATGAGAATATCTCTCCCTTTGACAAAATTGCCAAAACAAACATACTTCTCCTTCTTTTATCATCTATATCATGTTCCTTTCCTTTTCATAATATATTCCTTTAATTTCCCTATCCATCAGCATTACAGGTTCACTGGTGTTCAGTGCATACTTGAACCTTTCTATGTACATATGTATTTGTTCTTGTTCTTCTTAGTTGTGCATCAACATGAATGATCTTCAAAGTTGATATAGGTTGATGCAACCTCCTTGTCATCTTACTGACCAATAGACAAGGGTTGGACCCTAGTCTTTGTCTTAAGTACTCAAATGTATCCTTTGGTAATGGCTTGGTGAATATATCAGCTAGTTGTTCCTTCAAATAAACATATTCTAGTGTCACTTCCTTTGCTTGCACTTGTTCTCTAAGATAGTGATACTTTATAGCTATGTGTTTAGTCTTAGAATGCATGACTGGATTCATAGAGATGTTGATTGCACTTATATTATCAAAATATATAATTACTGGTTCAAGAATATTCATATACATACCACCCTATAATTGTTTGATCCATGCAATATTGGAGCAATTTTTAGCAGCAAAAACATACTCTACTTCTGCAGTAGACTGAGAGATGCATCCTTGCTTCTTGCTGATCCATGTGACAAGTTTGTCACCAATGAAGAATGCTCCTCCAGTTGTGTTCTTTCGGTCATTAATGTTTCCAGCCCAACCAACATCTGTATAGACTTGTAGCTCAAATTTTTCTTCCCTTTTGTACCATAATCCATAGTCCTCGGTATTCTTCAGATATCTCAGAATTCTCTTGACAGAAGTCATATGTGATTATTTGGGATTAGCAGAGAATTTTGCAACTATTCCAACTGCATGTGCTATATCTGGTCTGGTGTGAACAACATACATTAGTTTTCCAACCATGGATCTATATAAGGTCTGATTTACCTCATTAGATTTTTCTTCTTTTGTCATCTTACATCTGGTAGCCATAGGTGTTCCAACTGGTTTGGAATCTTCCATCTTGAATATCTTTAGCACTTCCTTGATGTATTTGGACTGAGTGATGTATATGCCTACATCTTGTTGAAGAATCTATAGACCAAGAAAGAATTTGATCTCTCCAAAAATAGACATTTCAAATTCTCTACTCATTTCAGTAGCAAAGGATTTGCATAACATTTCATTTCCCCCAAAAATGATATCATCAACAAAAATTTCAGCAATCAGAATATTACCATCGATATCTTCTTTTCAGTATAGATTGCTATTTTCACTTGTTCTAAAAAAATTTATGATAATGAGATATGAGTGAAGTCTTTCATACTAGGATCTTGGTGCTTGTTTCAATCCATACAATTCTTTATGTAGTCTACATACCATGTTTCTCTTGTCTAGATCAACAAACCCTTCTGTTTGTTCAATGTATACCTCTTCTTCCAGTATTCCATTTAGGAATGTAGACTTGACATCTATCTGGTATACCTTGAATTGTTTATATGCAACATAATAAAGTAGGATTCTAACTCCTTCTAGTCTAGCAACGGGTGTAAAGGTTTCTCCATATTCAATTCCTTCTTCTTGTGCATACCCCTTGCATACTAACCCTACTCTATTTCTTGTGACTTCTCCATTCTCATTTAGCTTTTTTATGAATACCCATTTGGTATCGATGACATTTTTGTCATTTAGTCTCGGTACTAGTGTCCATGTATTGTTCTTCTCAATCTGTTATATTTCTTCATTCATTGCACTGACCCATTCTTCATTCTCAAGTGCAGTGCTAATAGATTTAAGCTCAAAATCACAAAGTAAACATCTGGTGTTTAGTGACTTACTTCTTTTTCTTGTTCCAGCCTTCTTGTTTCCTATGATTTGATTCTATGGATGATGTCTTCTGACATACTTGGCAAGTTTCAGTTCAGCTCTATGTTCATCATTCTTATCATCTTCTTCACCATCATTTTTATCTCCATTGTTTGGAACATCATCTTGAGGATTATCCTGATTTTTAGTAATTGTAGCATGATGCTCAGTTGCAATGTTCTGATGCTCGGGAGAGACAAACTATTACTCAGGTAGAGTTTCAGGTTCTGTATAAACAAACTTATTGTATTCCTCTAGTTCTCTTCTACTTTCCTTATCATTCTTTTCAACAAATTCATTTATTTTCACATTTGCACTTTCAATGATTTTATTAGATGACTTGTTAAGATACTTATAGGCATTGCTTTTGGTTGAGTGCCCTAAGAATATACCTTCTTCAATTTTGCAGTCAAGTTTTTCATTTCTTTCATCCTTCAAAATATAACATTGACTACCAAAGATTCTTAAGTAACTATACTGGGTAATGTTCTCCCCTTTCATTCTTAGGTCATCAAACCTCCCTCTTAAGATTTCTGTCTTGGCTCTCAGTACATTGACATCTCCTCCATGTACCAGCTTCAACTTATCCCATATTTTTTTTGCAGAGGTGTAGTTCTTGACATCTTTAAACTCAGCATCGGAGAGTGATGAGGTAAGTTCTATCATCATGCAATTATGCTCATGCTTTTCTCTTAATTTCTCAAGAGTATGAGGTCATGTATGCATCACATATTCAGTATTAAGGTATTGAGTAACATCATTGCCAATACCTGATAGGTGGAGTCTTATTTTTCTTTTCCATGATGCAAAGTTGTCTTTGTTCAACTTGGGCACATCTCGTCTGTTCATCTTGTGATCTTTTGCTTGAGCTGTTAAAATCCCTTTCTAAGTACACAAGCTGTGAAATCAATTGTTAGTAATAACTGAGAGGGGGGGTGAATCAGTGGCCTCAAAAATATTCCAATAACCAACCCTTAAAACTTAATACCACAATATTATACCTCTAGTTATCTTCAGTCCTATAGGATGAATGCCTCCAAATACTTATATCAATTTTCTACTGCTCAGAATGCTTTATAAAACCTTCTAATGTATGTTTACCAAATAGTAGTCTGTTAATTTACTGATAGACAGTAAATTATATAGAGTATACCGATCAATCCAATTAAGTTAATTGTAATACAAAATACTAAAGTAATGACTCATAAACACATTGACACGTAGATTTTTAACATGGAAACCCTATTAAGGGAAAAAACACTTGGGACCGGTAACCCAAAATTTTCACTCTTCTAAAGTGAGCTCGGTGAAGAGCCAACCCTGTTAAAGGTTACAAACAGAGTGTTAGGTGTGACCTTGTTAGAGGATTTAAAATTTTAGTCTATCACTTGATATCGGGCATCTCTATGCTACCATCCTTGATCAAACACTCACTTGGCCTGTCAATAGGTATCAGGCATCTCATGCTATCTTCATGATCATACCTTTTGATACTCCATTGGATGTATCTCAATATAGAAAGGATCTTTAAATCCCACTCAGTTAAGAGACTTTTTGAATCAATGGTTAAGTTGAAATAGTATGATCTGTTCACATACAACTTATACTTGCAAATTTTTAGATCTATTGTAATCACATGAAACTATTCTGATCAATATATCTCGGTTTATACCTTTGTTCCACTTTGATTCTGCTCGGTGATGTTGTGCGTGTCCACAGAAAACTTTAGCTCTTTCCTCAGCTTGTTGATCAGGATTGTATGAAGTTGCTCTTCATCAGTTTCTCTTCAGCATCCTCTTTCTATTCACCCACCCCAATTCATAATGAATTGAGTTGTCTCTTTATAGACATGATATCACCGTTATTAGGTTTCTTGATCTTTGCATGATCCACAATTCTCTCCAATTATATTTATAGAAAAAAACTTGTTTTATCTCACTGATATCTTCTTGCCAACTGGACAAAACAACTTTAAATCCATTACTGATCTCTAGCTTTATCTTGTTGATGAAAACAAAGATAACTACCAGTTAAGTTTATATATAGCTCTGCCAGTTAGATATTTTGTCATTTCTGAACTCAAGTTAATTTTGGTGTTTAACTCTTTGATAGAGTTATTCAACACTCCAGTTCTCCTCAGGCTTCTCCGTTAGTTTACACTATGTTTTTGGCCGTCTATTTTCCTTGTGATTCTGCTCATCGGTGTTCTTGCTCGGGCAACACTGTGACTTGACTTTAGATGATCTCTGTCTGTCGGTGTCCACTGACCTTCGATGTTTGAAGTCACGTTGTGAATGCTTGTCTTTTATGCATTACTGAAAGCATAATCTTTATCTCTTTGATTCTCTAAAGTCTTTGACACTTTGATTATATCCGATTAGGTTACATCAAGTTGACATCAATGACAATACAATCCATTAAATGATTTAATGTCTTGCATTATCTTTCTACATTTTGGTGATCAACTTAACATCTTCACACATTCAATTAGTTACATGTCATCAGTTTTTTTCTACCACCAAATTATATGGACACAAACAAATACAAATAAAGTAAAGCATAAAAAAACAAGCCATAAAAATATTCTCTTTACCAGGCATTGTTATCTCAACCTCCGCAGTATAACCAAAAATATCAAGTATAGCATGATTTACTAGGATTCCCCCAAATGAATCATTATATCACTAATATAGATGGTGTCACCTGATAATTATGTAGACAAGGATTACGATTGGAAGACAAACCAAAAGAATGTCATGCAGAAAAATGCATGTTTAAACTCCCTATTTTCTGAGACAAGTTTTGTTTTACCTCTCGAATGATATAGACATAGAGAAAATTTACCAAGATTCTCCCAAATGGAGCACTCTACCACTAATATAGTTTCTCTCAGTTGGTTTTCATACAAAAGAAGACTACATACAAAGAAAGGATTTGAGAACAACCTATAAATCCTATAAAATAACAACATAGAAATTTTTTCTTTCAAATTTATAAAAAATGAAGACAAAGATTCATATTGCCAAAGTATTGAATGAAATAATAAACCTCTACACATTACCTTTATAGAAAATGATGATTGTGTAATTTGGCAAAATCTAGCCATTAAGCTTCAACTGCGATGATAAAAAGCTACAAAATATCAATGGAAATTACAACAAAGGTAAATGATGCTTGTAAAATTTAGAAAAATCTAGCTACCAAGCTTGAATTGCAATGATAAGAAAAGCAATATAAACAAATATTCATTGTAGAAACTAGCAATAACTATTGACAAGTAACCTAAATAGTACTTTTGGTTTTTTGAGAAACCAAATATGTGGATGGGAGAATCAAAGTTTGGAATGGATTAATGAGTTCTCCTTTTGTAAGCAATATATAGGTGATATAATTAAATTGTGCATCATTTCTAAATGTATTATATCTAACATATCGATCATTGTTAAAATTAATAGTAGAAAATTGTCAGTTTCTCATATACTAGCACATTGCACATAATTTCCAAATGTACTATATCCAAATTGTCGACTATTTTTAAAAATTGGCACTAAAAAATTATCAATTTTTGGCATACAAATGCTTATCTAGGAAAAAAGCCCACATAAATAGCCTATCAACTAAAAATCTATTTCAATATTTGTCTTGAATACAAAAATTTAATTACAAAATTGAGGATATACTAATATATTTAATCTAGTAGTTATGATTGTAATTTCCAATGCTCGACGCTTAAGTAGTTGTACTCGTCACAATAATTTGAAAATTTAAAAAATATATATACAAAATTGCATGAACTAGACTAATTTGTATCTCAACGCATATACATTTCAGCTAACTCAATAAAATCCTTAACTTATTTTCAAGTAATGAACATAGAAAATTTCACTGCATGGAAAAAACAAAAATACTTCAAAAGTATGACTTTATATGCTACTAAAAGGTTGAAACTTTAGCTAAATGTCATGTAATTGGAAAGCACCTCATGCTAAATGACAATTAAATGAATAAATTAAATATTTTAATAATTTCCACAAGGCTAAAGAAGCCTATGAGTTCCACGAACAACACACACCCTAAAAAATTAGGGCACCAAAACCTGAAACAAGTTATAATCTCCTCTCTAGATCTGCTCTTCTATAGTGAGTTTTGATCACTATGTTTGTTATTTTGTCCAGATTTGATTCTTCAAACAGAGTGTTTAGATTTTCTATTTCAAAATATCTTCATAGGTGGCACAAATGTTGCAATATGTCATTAATTCCATGAAAAAAGGTTGCTCTATTTTTACTTATCCTATATTGCAAAATAGGCACAATCTCTTTTCACACTCTTCTTTGGGTATTGTCCATCTACCTATTTTATACCTCAGGTGATGCAAGCTAGTTCTTAATTGAGCTATCATCATTTTTCCTCTCCATTTAATATTTTCTCATATGTAGGGTTTTTCATCATAGTTTCCCATGGGGTTGAATTATTTGATATAAAAGACTTTTTTATGCCCATTTTATTTTTTCCATAAGCTTATTTTGAATTTTTTCTTCACATTTATTTTAATTTCTTCCCTAGTATCGGAACATTCTTGTATAATAACATCCCATTTTTTTCTTCAATTTTTCATTTTGTTTCATCCATGTGTCCTTCTTTCTATCTAGTCTTTCCTCCATAATCTCTTAGGCCAATTCTATTTTTCCATATGTTGAATCTTTTTTAGACAACTTAACAAACAAACCAATGTTGATGCTTCCAAAGATAGGTGTCGGATGTAAGGAAGTTAAGTCATGAAAAAACTTCCTACACTAACCTTGAGAGGAAGGTAATGTAAAAGCTTTCTCAGATCTTTAAAACAATTATAGAAACTTAACATAAGCAACTAAAATAACTTTCATACCATAACATAGTGATTTACCTAGGGAATTTAACACTTTTAGGAGTAAAACCCCATACTCCAAAAGTCGCCCAATATATTATTCAAAAATCAATAATATATTACAATATAATTGTAGAGAAAGCTTCTCTTATGAGTATCACCAACTAGATCTGTAGGTAACTGAATACCTAGATATGCCTCTTACACACGCCCTCCATCTCACACACCTAATATATAGGAGATACAATACATGAAACCGTCAAATAGTATTACAAAATCATGGGCTAAAAATGTCATGCCCAAAAGTTGGGCAAAACACAACTACAAAACTTTTTTCCTATAAGACTAATGTTAACTATGAATGCATATGCACAACTCGATAAGTTGGTCATTAATTAAGTCTATAGCTATAAGTTAAGAACCTTGGACAGGTTCAAGTAGACTTTGGTTGAATAGGTTGACTAAGTTAGTCCACTAGATACTAATCTAAAATGATTTCTATACCGCTTCAAAGGTTGGAGTAAACACTAGGGTTATAAGGGTCTCTAAACATTTATTTAAACCCTCTAAAATTAACCCTCTTTTAAAAGATCTTTAAAGATAATTAAATTAATGTTTGGATGATTATTTACTTACTTAATCATTTTAAGATGTTTGCTTAAAGCAATATGTTAACTCAATAAAACTGATTAATCTTTTTAAATTATTCAATTTAATTTAGATCTTTTAAATTAAAGCAATAATCTCAACTTTAGTATTTAAATAAATGCTAATATGATTCAGTTTAATAATGTCTAAATAAATGATTAAATTCTAACAAATTAAACTTAATTATATATACTCTATTTTAAAACTCCTTAAGTGCATACTAAAGGTGTTTTTAAAACATTTGATCATGATAATAACCTTGTTAAACATGTATATGAATTTTACAAATAAACTTTAATATAATCCAATTATATAAATCTAATCTAATCTAAATTTAATTTACAAATCTAACATTTAAAATTAATTAATGATCTAAAAGATCTTATGGGTTATCTCTTAAATAACCTAACTAAATAATTGATTTAATTCAAATTACTAACTATAGTTTCTTCTAGATATTTCTCATTATGAAGTCAACTCTATCAATTATAAGCCATAGTTGATTTTGATTTGAAATCCATAGCTAGATTAAAATCTATAAAAATGATGGAGCCCAAATCAAATCTAATTTAATTTAATCAAATACTAAATAATAATAAATAAATATTAAATATGTTTAAAGACTATACCAAACTTCTAGAAATTTCTAAGTTCCTAAGTCGACATAATCAACTATAAATCTATAAATCTGATTGAAACTAATCTAGAGTCCAAATGAAATCAAATCTAGAAAACAATTAAATATAATAAAATTGAAAACTTATATGTAGAACCTCATAAAACTAACTTCTTGAAATAATCCTTTGATTATTTCTGGTTCTTATTTATTTTGCTTATAATTATTGCTCTGTGTTTTCTTTATTATTTTATTTTATCTTAACCTCTACACATTTTATTGTGCTAGGGTTTCGTAACAACTCGGGCAGCGGCAAGCTAGGTGGCCATAGAGGTGGGGTTTGGGTGTCGCCGGTGGTGGAGGTCACTAAGGGAGGAGTTGTGTGGAGAGGGCCACATGTTGACCGTATGCGTGGGTAGTGAAACCGGAGGCAGAAGGGTTCCTGGGTGGCACTAAGCCTCAACCACAGGCGATGAGATCTCCGCGTGGAGAGGGAGGAAAGTGAAGAGCCCCAAGTGGGGAGGCCGAGAAGTGGAGAGGGTAGTGGTGCACCCCCACTGTGGAATCACAGTGGCGGCCGCACTGCGGCCCCACTGTGATTACACAATGGAGATTCACGGCATACCTACACGGGGAGGAGGGGAGAGAGGATTGGGGTACGGCTATGGCTCGCCCCATCGCCAACTCAATATAATGTGATTATTTTATTTTTTTAATTTTTGCCTAAAAGGTTTAAAAACATTTCAAAACAAAATATGGATTGAGATATAATTTTTTTTAAATCGTGATATATATATATATATATATATATATATATATATTAAAAAAAAGGTTGATCTTATATTTAATTTTCTTTTGATAAAGTATATATCACAAAAAAAAAAAAAAAAAACATATATATATGTTAAATATATGTATACGATTTATTATATTCATAAGATCAATTATGTACTTTTCTTAGTGCCTTTCATTATATATAAACATGTATTTATTTTCTCTTATTTAAGATTATCAAATTTTATAAATATTTCAACATTAATTTATAAAATTTCCTAATACTAAATATGTATGTCCTACAATATAATTAATAGTATAGGAATACCATACACACCCTAAATTAATATATATTTAAAGGCAGATTCACTAGTGCATGGATTAAAATCTACCTTAATTGCAAAATGAAATAAACAAGTATTCATCAATAAATAATATTGTTCATGTAAGGAGAAAGTTTAATCATAATATCTTTAAAGGCTTGCATTTATGACATAATGGATGGAGTTGGTTAAACGGATTACGTCATAATATAATATAAGTTTAAACTAAATGGAAGTGAGTGTATTTCTTAGTATCCATCTATTTAGGTGCATTATACAAAAGAAAACATGTAATTTTACTAAAGGAAATATAATTTTCTTCTTCACTGGAATGCTAGTTTAACCATTATCCATAAGACTTTTAAACTACTAAATAATCCATTGAAGATAATTGTAAGGGTGCAAGCACAAAGTTGAGTGCCAATTCCGCGGAAGTCCGCGGCCAAAAAAAATTGGCAACCAGAAACGGGCACCCGTTTTTTAAAAAATGGGTGCCTGTTATGGTTCGGGTGCCCGAGCCGTAAATATAAAACGGGTGCCCATTTTCAAAACGGGCACCCGTTTTGGTTCGGGTACCCGTAGCAAAACGAGCACCCGTTTTTAAAAAACGGGTGCCCGTTTTTTAAAAAACGGGTGCCCGTTTTGTAAAAGTATTTAAAATTTGTTTTAAACCGTTTTGCAAATCATTTTCACAATTTGCAAAACGGGATCACGT
>MU217279.1:37057-62636 GCA_018584345.1 Thuja plicata | reverse complement strand
ATCTTATATTTAATACTATTTTAATAAAGTATATATCACAAAAAAAAAAAAAAAAAAACATATATATATGTTAAATATATGTATTCGATTTATTATATTCATAAGATCAATTATGTAATTTTCTTAGTGTCTTTTGTTATATATAAACATGTATTTATTTTCTCTTATTTAAGGTTATCAAATTGGATAAATGTTTCAACATTAATTTATAAAATTTCCTAATACTAAATATGTATGTCCTACTATATAATTAATAGTATAGGAATACCATACACACCCTAAATTAATATATATTTAAAGGCTGATTCACTAGTGCATGGATTAAAATCTAGCTTAATTGCAAAATGAAATAAACAAGTCTTCATCAATAAATAATATTTTTCATGTAAGGAGAAAGTTTATTTGTAATATTTCTTTAAAGGCTTGCATTTACAACATAATGGATGGAGTTGGTTAAGCGCATTACGCCATAATTTAAGATAAGTTTAAACTAAATGGAAGTGAGTGTATTTCTAAGTATCCATCTATTTAGGCGCATTATATAAAAGAAAACATATAATTTTACTAAAGGAAATATAATTTTCTTCTTCATTGGAATGCTAGTTTAACCATTATCCATAAGACTTTTAAACTACTAAATAATCCATTGAAGATAATTGTAATAGTAACATTACTAACAAGCATAGGGGTGAACCCACAATAGTGGGTTACACTTTTTCAGAGGAAGCAATTCCTCCTGAAATTCATTAAGTGGGTGGATTTAGAAAGTACTTTCGATAGAAAGTACTTCCTATCAAAAATACTTTCTATCAAAAGTCCTTCATTAAAGGAAATTTCAGTCAATTACTTTCAATAGAAAGTAGTTTTGATCGAAACTACTTTCTATCGAAAGTCTCTGTTTAGAGGCCATTTGCAGAGGTTAACACAAATCTGAAGTTTTCATGGCTTCGGGGCTCAAGCGCAGGGCTCAAATGGAACAATAAGGAGACCTCCTTTTGCATCGCACAATTACTCTAAATGAGCTTTCTAACAAATATAGATTTGACAATTTTTGAATTAATTAGGTATATGTTTTTTTGCGTGCATCGAATGTAGGTTTTTTATTGAATATAAACCCCCAAGTTTGATGTTCAATGAAAAATAGTAGAAAAGAGAAAAAAAAATTGAAAAATAACAGTTCCCTCTATATTCGAGTCTACTTTCTACCAAAAAAAAAATTAAATTTTGATAAATACACGACATGTTATAAGCTATGCAGTCAAGGTATGTCAAAATTATGGTTTACTCTACTTCAAACATTCATAAAATATGCAATAATCATGATAATGTCGTAAAACCAATTGCATACCCTCCGTATGGATGTTACAAAACCAAATACTAAAATTTATGCTCTATGAAGTCAATGTAACTTTTTGAAAATGACATTTTCAGCAACATAGCTGCTTTCATGGGAGAAAAAAAAAACCATTCAAATCAATTCAATATATATATATATATATATAGAATCTAGACAAAAAATCTTAAAAGACTCTAGTTTACTTCATCTTCCGATTTCAAACGGTTTAACGACAATATGCATATGAATCTGAAAGTTTTTTTTCAAAATGTAGACTTCAATGTCCATTTAGGCAAAAAGGTGTAACCCACTATTGTGTGATCACCCATAGATTAAAATACTTTACTTTTTTTTTTCTTTATTCATAGGAAGGTAATAAATTACACTTTCTTTCCAATCCCTTCGGAATTATAAGGAATTATCTTGATTACACTTCATTATATCAAGCTCAAAAATAACAATATAAGGATCTGATTACAAACATCACAAGGAGAAGTAACAAGGTCACCAGGTGGTGATTTCCAACAGTATCTCCATTAAAATCTACCAAGCGCTCCATCTAAACCTGCAAAAAGATCCAAGGTTGACCATGGAGGCTCACCTCCCAACCTAGGCCATTATAGGCCACCCCCGAGCTAGGGGGTTCAGAATGTAACGGGTGACATACAACCGTAACAACAAAAAAATTGAAAGATGTATACAAAGGAAAATGCCCAATAACCCAAGGATATACATAGGTCTCCAAGAGACCTAAAACATAGGGGTGAAAGAGGAATACCACAAGAGGATAAAACCAACATTAAAATACATAAAGAGGATTAGGCCACACATGGGCCCAACATTCCCTTACCACTTCCATATTCTTGTTCCATGGCCACACATGGACTCATGAAAAAATTCTATCTTCCTTCTCCATGCCATACCGCGATAACTTGAGTAAATTTAACTTTCTCTTACATAATCAAGTCATGGCTTCAAGCCTTCCTATTTTCCCTTATGACCCCAAAATGCCTTTTAGGCATTCTTGGCATCATGGGCACCCATATACCCATGTACATCACTCCACACATGGGAGACTCTATACTACTTGGGTAGATCACTGACTTTCACCCCTTCGAGGTTACTCAACCCTCCCAAGCGTGAGTATGACTTGAAGAAACCCATATACAAATAATCACAAAATAAACACAAGACTCAATACAGAAACTTCATGAAAGCCCATGAACTTGAAAACAATAACATAAACTCCATCCATGGATTCCTCAAGCTATGTACATATGCAAGCAAAGGCTACTCTATGCTATGCTAACCAGAAAACTCACCTCAAATCCAAGCTATGGAAATTGAAAAGTGGTTTGTGAAGAGCTTCTCCTTCCAATCCTTCTCCCTATCCTAAATCCTTCCTTCAAATTGGATCTGTCTCTAAAGATAGAGAGTGGGTGTGTACCCAAACTCCCTCTAAACCCTTCCTTATATAGGCCTACTTCCTAAAATATCAAAAGTCGTAAATGGAGGAGATACCCTAATCCATCTACTCTCCCCACTTGCCTTCCTTCTCCATAAATGGAGTTGAATGCTTGCAAGGAAAGAAGGGATGGCTTGTCCAAAGTCTTCCAACTCTCCAAATTCGCCACTTCCCAAAATGGTGACTTTAGGGGAGTCATAAATGAGTTTTAAGGCTCTTAATGGGCTGAAAAGGACCCTTAACCCCTAAGGTACCAAATGGGGTAGTTAGTTTTGACCCTAGTTACTCTCTAGGAGCCCAAATGACCCTCCTAAACTGCACCCAAGGTTAACTCACGAATTTCAACTCAAGATGACACATCTAGAAGCTTCCTAACCCATGGTAAGCTTGGGTACTACACTAGGTAACCCTCCTGGGTTAGAATCAAGCCTACACTAGTCACATCTACTAGCCATGCCAACACATAGAGTGCACATGTGTCAAGTGACACAATAATATTACATAAGCATGACTTATTTATACATTTACTAAATTAAATACAATCATGCATAACACTCTTACAAATAAAACACAATAAAACAAGGTCCATGTCTCTTTTTATAGACAAGACCTTAGCATCATGGTTTTCACATAGGTCCATTCTTGAATCCTCATTTAATACCATGGTCAATTTTCCTGCACACTCATTGCACACATTAGTAGGTCCAATTAATGAACACATAAACATAGCAAGATATATAATGTAAATTGAACACACTTTCACTCATATTTCGATTGATTGATTCATTGAACTTAAGCAATATATGCATCTAATTCATATAATATTGAATATACTGAACCATCAAAACTGAGTCCTAAATGGAAATCTGCATCACTCACACAGAGTATCTCATAGATTCTCTGATTACATAATCAGGTGTTGTGTACAAGAAAGGGATTCAACAGATCTGTAAAGTAATACATATGTCCCAATTGTCCAAGTGTCTCAAATCATTGTTAACTAAAGATTATAAAAGGGAGAAATAGTGATAAGTTATGACAGGATGGGGTAGACCTCACAAAAATTCACCTATAAAGTGGTGCCCATATTATATCCAATCAAATTTTCCCTATGATGTGTCAAACCACACACCAACATGTGTAACTCCCTTTTAAAACTCATTTAGCACATTTTCAAGATATTTTAGAGCCTCTAAAGCCTTCACAATTGAATTCGTAAAATTTCTTTAGCAACTTAAAAATGAAAACTTTAATATCTTCAAAACTCGACATGATCTTCCAATGAAAATGTATCGACATGCTTATATACCCCATTAGAACGTTTGGGGAAATATTGGGGAAAATCCATGCTCAAATGAAAAATTACTAAAAATAGTAACCGTGTATGTAAATGCTAGGTTGAGATACATTTTCCTAACAATTTTTTTTTCCATTTTTTTAATCTTCTTTAGATGACTTACCAAATGAACTATTGTTGATGCTTCCAAACATAGGTGCTAGTTTCTACCAATAGAATCTCATATGGGACAATAATTTTAATTTTGAGGCTGCTTATAATAAGAAGTTGTTGAATTCTTTCTACTTACCTCCACTTCTAATTTAGCATATTATTGCCCCAAACTCCACGTCTATATAGGATCATTGGTGTAACCAGAATATCAAAAATCACTCTCTTGGTTTTCTTATTCCATAGCTCTGCATTCCTACACCTATTTTGTAGTGAGTATAGTTCTCTCCATCCTCCTTGAATTCTTTTTGCTTCGCATGTTTCCAAGTTAAGCTTGTTGTGAAAATTGAGCCCAGGGTATTTGTACTCATTCCCCAATTCGAGTAGGCTACCTAAAAAAAGAAAGTTATTTTGTGTCTTTTAAATTTCTCAACAAAGAAAAGATCCCCAGTTTGGTCTTGCTAATTTTTTCTTCCATCCATACCTCCTGAAAAAAATTTTAAGTGTCTTCAAGTGTTCTCTCAAACTATTTGTTGTTTTAACAATTAGGATGAGATCATCCACACATAAAAGTAATTTCATTACATATTTAGCCAATTAAACTCCCTCTTCACTAGTCTTTTTTAGTGATTCTTCTAAATTGTCAATATATAACCCAAACAAAGTTGGAGAGAGTGAGAATCCTTATTTGACACCAATATCACTACCAAAACATTATGACATTCCATTTGAAGTTCTAATTTTAGCCTTGATCTTCTCATAAAGCCTATGTTCTACAACTCTAATCACATTTGGGGCTTCCAATTCCTCCATTGTATTCCATAATTTCTCATGTAGTATCATGTCAAAGGATTTTCTAAAATCTACAAAATGGAAAAAATCCTTGCCCCCTTGAATATTCCATATTTTTTCAACCAAGAACCTAAGGTAACACATTAGTGAATAGTGGAATATTTTGGCCTAAAAATATCCTATACCATGGCTCTTTTTCCTTCGATTTTTTTCCAACTACTAATCTTGTATTCAATCATGCTTCCAAAAAAGTTTCCAAGGACGGGGTTGACAATAAAAGTGCAGTAATTTGATGGATTATTTATATCACCACCTTTGTGAAGAGGAATCATGACACTTAAGGTTGTCTGATTTTTAGGTGAGTGACATTATTGAATATATAGTTGATATGAGGTTCAAGGACATCAATGCCCCATTTTAAATACTCTTCTTGCAGTCCATCTATATCTTGTGTCTTTCACCCTACCAACCTTTTTGTACCCTATATGATATCTTAAATGGTGAAAAATTCAAAAGTGTCATTGATTACCATGGGTCCCCATTTATCCTTATCATGATCATATAAAATATTTTCATATTCAAGTTATTTACATCCCATAATGATTTTTTCTTTTCTTTTTTCTTTTGTTGTATCTCTTTACAAGATCTTTTGGGATTGTGTTTTCCAAGGATAAGTAGCTCCACCCTTCTTATGTTCACATATTTTTCTATTTTACATCTTAATGTTTTTTGCACTATTTCTTACTTTCCTTCTCCATCTCACCTTCTCATAGATTTCTTTTTTCTAACTTGCACTTGAAATAAAACCAAGGATTTGACAGGAAAGTAATCTTAGCATTTCTTTAGGTCTAGTCCCCTTTCACTTGACTAAAGCTTTGTAGATGAGGGGAATCAACATATTCTTTCTCAGAAGATAATTTTTTGCATAATCTAAATTATTTTTTGGTTCCTTAATAGACTATTTTCAGAAAAGTTTATGATTTTCTTGAGCAATGAGAATTGTACCCTGTGAAGATGCCTCATTTTGTTTGAGATGGATTTGTTTCCCCTGATACTACTACTACTACACATAGATACATATACACAAATAGAAATAGGCATAGACACACACACACACACACACACACACACCTAGAGAGAGATGCATGCACGCGCATGTGCATGCACACACACACACACATGCACACAAAACAAGAAAACACAAAGACATATACATAGGAAGACACATGCACATGCGCGTGCACACACACACACACACACACACCTATTTAATGTCATTGTACTTGAGATATAATCTTGTAAGAAAATAACATAGAGCACAACACTTTGACTATTATAAGTTTTATAAGTGATGTTTCTAAATTTTGGCCATGCATTCATGCCATTGCATATGAACATGTGCAAAAAATTACGTAAGCTTAATAATTATGCCCCAATATGAGTAACATCACCCTTACTTTCTTGTGAAGCTCTTTCCCAACTTTGATCACTCTCTTCTTCTAACCATAGTGGTTCACATTTTCCTTTATAACTTCTTTTCAAAGTGAGGGCTTGGTTATTTATTGTCGTAGCATTCAATTCTCCTATTATTAGGACTCCCACCATGGTGATAAAATTAGAAATTTATTTTTTGATTGATGTATAGGGATATGCCTGATCTAGGTTCCTTATATGATTTTGAGCTTTTTGGGAAAAATAACAAGATGTTAGCCTTATTGCTACTTGATTTTATACTATTTTCTAGAATATGTACTGCTTGTTTGGGTCTTCTTTCTCTACCTTTATAAATCCTCCCCGGTTTTCTTTGATTAGAACAATATCTCCTCCATGTCCTTTTCCATTATCAGTTCATTCTTTCCAAACCAAATCTTTTGTGTTTCCTTAAAACTCTATAAATTTACACATTTCATGTTCGTGTCTCTATAAAATATAACATATTTATCTTCTTCTATGGTCCCTAAATCGGGTCCTCTTCTCTAGGTAACCTCTACAATTCTAATTTATCATTATCGAGTATTCTTTTGGGGGTCCAAATTCCTATTTCTTATGTGTCATTTTGTTTCAATTTGGGCCTTTCAATTTTGTAACCAAGCCCATTTTTCAATATCTCTTGTTGCCTTTATTTTTTCTCACTCTTTCTATCTTTCTTCTTACTAAATTATTGTTAAGTCCTCATCAAGGTATATTTATATACCTTTGATGAACCTTTTGTTTCTTAGTATCATGTTTTTGTCTACTATGTTCCTTAAAGTAACCCATACATGTCTAATCTTCTTATCTCTCATCTATTTTTAAATCCTTTTTACTTTTTGAATGAAGCTTGACCACTGCAATTGGTCTTTGAGAAAGTCTCTTGTTAGCTCTTTTGTCTTTTCCTTTTCCTACTCATCTTTCAACCTTTTAATGATGATATTTTCAGCCTTGTCACTTCTATCCTTTTATTTTCTTATCTATCTCTGTAGATATTTTCTATAATTTCACTTTGTATACTTGATGGTCCTTTCTCTACTTGACTCTAAGATCTAGCCTCTTCTACTTGTTCTCTTAGTTGGTTATCTTTTATCTCAATATTTTCCATTGCAGATTTGATCTTTTTTTATTTTATGAGTCACTACTTAATTCTTTCTCTTTTTCCTTTCTTTCTTCTACCATTTTGATTTTCTCTAATGTTCACCTTATTGAAAGCAACTCTTCTTCACTCTTTTCCATACTATTTTGTAAGTGGCATACCTATTCATTGAGTGCTTTGTTTTCCATTGTAAGATTCCAATTAGTTTTTATTGTTTCCTTTATTATAATTTCTCCAAATTGACCTTTAATCTCTAAAGATTGAAATCTCTTTTTCATGTTCATTATCTCACTTTTGTATAAATTTTGGCACCACATTAAAGGTGTTGAGGTAGCACTAGATATATTCGTGGGATCATATTCAATGTTTTCCACCATATCTATTGGTTTGCAACTAAACTCGTATAAAAAGTTGTATTCAAATTTTCCTTTCCTTTATTTTGATTTTTCTTGCTTTTATCTTCATGTATTTTTTTGCATTTGATGTATTAAACATAATTTTTGGTATAATAGCTATGACTTTTCCCTTTTTTTGCATACTTCACTTTTCAAATTGCCCTATGCCTTATGATTCCTGTGTGTTATTTTGTATTAACATATACACATATTTCCTTAATATTTGATAGGTTACATTGAGGGTATCCTAACATGCATCTCCTCCATACACCATGTGCTTTCCCTATTTGAGCATTAAAATTGGGATCCATAATAACAGTTGAGGGCTTTGCTAGAAAATTCATGGAAAGTTAAAAGGGATTGAAAAGACTCTATGGGTTTCCATTCCTAGTATATCTCCTTTTTCCTATTTATCAATTTTCAAAATTTTAAATGTTTTAAATTTGATGGTTGTAATTACCTCTGATCTTGTCGACTTTACTTGAACTACTATATTTTTGCAACTAGTTTCTACTACGTCTACATATGAAACTGCCAACTCAGTCTGATCTTTTTTTATTTTTTGGTTCAATTTCTATGACATCTTTATTTATTTCACCTAGGTCTTCCCAATCTTTTTTATTTTCACTATTTTCCTTCATTGAGCCTATAGTTGTGTTTTCGCTAACAATTTTCTTTTAAGAAGTATTTTTGTTTTTATTTTTTATTTTTCTTGTGTTATGGTTTGAGTAATAAATAGTTTTAATCAATATGGGGTAGTTTTGGGTGGGACTTACCTAAAAATTGGCTATATTTTTCTACCTTTAGGTCAACCCTCTCATGTTCTTTGATGCACCCAAAAAGTCTCATGTCAACTTGAAAACCCTTGATTCTTGTAAAGTAGCTTGGAAATTATTGGTCTTGGTTCCACTTCCAATCTTCATGCTATAAAGTGGCCAAAAAACCTTCCATATATACTAAACCCTAGATTTCTTTCTTCAAATCATTCTTGCATTCTCTCAGGCTTCCCTCCTTTGTGTTATTAGAACCTTCTATGTGTTTCTTGATAGAGGAAATCTTACTCTACATATATTTGATTTTGATATTATTTTGATTTATTTCTAGCAAGATTCATTTAAACATTCTAAATTTATCTATTGTGGTATCCCTAGCCACCCCAAGAAAATCCTCTAGGTCTTCTTTATTAAATCAAAGAAAAGAAGAATCCTTCTAAAAATGACGAGGAAAGGGAGGGAACACCTCTATGTTCTCCCTAGTCCCATGAGGAGGTGTAGGGGGGGAGGTTGAATCCAAATTGGGGTTAATTTCATTCTCATACACCAAATTATCTTTCTTAGTGTTATCAACACTGACCAAAAAACATTTCCCCCTTGTTTCTTCACCAGCAAAATCCAGACCCTTAGAGTTTGAAGCTTCTTTTTTGGCCTTCTTCCTCTTATTTTTCTTTCACTTTTCATCCATTGAGAGTGAGGCCTCATCCTATTGAGATTATAAATCATTATCATCTATTTGACACTTCTCATCCTCTGAGTAGTCTTCAATAATCTCAATTTTCATTTCATTCCCAGCCTCAAATGCATACACCTCAACATCAAACGGAGGAGGGGAAATACCCTTCCTAATTTTGACAAGAGAAGTGGAAGGAATGAGCTTCATATTTTATATGGTAAGGAGGTTTAAAACCTCATGTAGAAGAGGGTTCCTCACATTTTAACTATGCTACTTAATCACAAGCTCCAAAGAAAGAAATAGATTAAAGGGAAATGACACCTTTTGCTTATGCCTAAAATAATTTAAAAATAAGTGGAACCCAAAAATAGTGGTATATCTACCATCTGAGGTAAAATATTGCATAATTACCTTAGCTGCATATTCCCAAATTTCCTTGAGGGATTTGAATTGATATCCATTGTTGATCTTCTTCACCAATGTTTTTCCCTCTTCTCCTTTGATAAAGTTTTGAATATAAACTTTTGAGGAATTTCCATCTTTGAATATCATTATTCCCTCTATATAAAGGCATGTTATCTCAACTATAAACTCCTCTATGACATCAATGCTCTTTCCATACATAGTGAAAATTCTATCTTTCCAACCTTTGAAGAATATCTTTGTGATCTTAGGGTTTGAGCCACATGGAGA
This sequence comes from Thuja plicata, assembly GCA_018584345.1. Classification (NCBI taxonomy): domain Eukaryota; kingdom Viridiplantae; phylum Streptophyta; class Pinopsida; order Cupressales; family Cupressaceae; genus Thuja; species Thuja plicata. The sequence continues at coordinate 52,490 of MU217279.1, read as the reverse complement.
ATTCAGGTAGGCTGTAACACCACCCATCATCAAGATTTTCCAAATCTTCTTTTTTTATTTTGATGCCATCACAAGTAATTGGATCTAATATATTACTCTCACCAATGATGGTGCAAAGAATAATAAAAGTAATGATTAGGTCATTGTCCCACCAAACCAGTGGCTTCAAAATCTAGAAAACTACCTTCTAATTACCCCCAATAGAAAACTAGGAAAGATGAATACCCACAATCCATGTGGTAATCATAACATTAAAAGATTTTCTAGAATTCTCATGAAAATTGTAGCTAAACTAATCACCAAAAATTATTTTGGAAGGGCCAAATTATTAAGAAAATTTACCATAAAAACTATGAAGTAAATCATTTTATAGTGTCTTCAACATTAGGCAGAAGGGGATCATACCTCTACCATCTCAATGCATTATTTCTTGAGATCCCAATGTTGGAAAAGGAATGTACCAAGGAATTTTTTTCCCTAAAAATATGATTTATAAATAGATATTCAAAAGAGCCAATCAAAAGAAGTGAATCATTTATTAAGGTCTAAATAGACCAACTATACTTTTGAGCTCTTTTCAAATATTAGATTATGTTGAGGGAGCCACCTTCAATAAAAAATCTTTTATACCCTTGAGAATGAGGAAGTTTAAGGCCATGATAATAAACTACTGTGTTAGCAATTTTTCTTTCTACCCTCTTCCCTAAGAGAGAAATATGAAACCTATACCCAGGGATTCTAATCTAAGTTGCAAGATTTGCATTATCCACATATTGAGGACAAGAAAACATAACCTGACAAGGCATGAACAACCTTCTTCACTTCAAGCTCCACTAGACTCAGGAGAGTGTTCCTAATTGCAAGCCTAAACAATATCATAAACTCATCTTGAACAACAACTTAATACCCTTTAAAGTGGATAGTTCTCAAAACTATAGGTAATGGCTATTTAAACTTTACCAATCTCATGCACAATCCCAATTACATTAAGCATGCTGAGAACAAAACTAACCTATTTCCTACTACTACTCAACATGAAATTAAAAGGAATTCATCTTTTGATTTACTAGGACCAAACTGAAATAGCATTTGTAAGATTGATCAGTGCCTAAGAGGGGGCAACAAAGTCAATTAAACAACATCCTCATTATAACATCTAAAACATGTTTTGAAGATCTTTTTTAAAAAATATTATCACCTAGTGAAAACAAGACCAACAACATATGCATATCACATAACCATTCTTAGTAAACCATTTGAATGCATAAATTTCTTATTTCATTTATCAAAGAAATTATTGTTCCTACAATAGAAGACAATAATAAATGGAATAGATGAAAGCTAATGTGTTGGTAAAGTGTGAATAATCCTTGATCATTTCAACTTAAAGAAATTTTAAATTTCAAACTGGAGACAGTTATATAATAAAAATCAACCATGAAAATCATTTTCAAACACAGAAGATGTTACAACTTGGAAAATTACATCTATCTGTTGAGAACCTTACTAAAGACTCTTTACAAATTTTACAATATTTTGCCTACTTTTGCAGAATTTAGAGAGATTCCCCCCACTTTTTGGAAAGAAAAGAGAGAAGAATATAAAGAGAACAAGAAAACATCCAACTCGTTGAACTACTACTACATGTCTCTTCTTCAAGACCTAAATTTCTTAGTCATCCTTCCTCTAACTGAAACTTATTAATCTAAAATTCCTCTCATCGTCCACTTGCAATTGGAAAAAATTTTGCAACAAAATATGTCTTATCATCAACTGAAATTCTACATCCATTACAACAAACATCTTCATAGAAACATTGTTATGAATTTTTTCCTATTGTAGAACCGGTTAGCTAGGCATAAAGAGACACCCAAGGTCAGAGTGCTTTCATATATACTAGGGTAATAGTTTGGAACCCAGCCACGCCTGTGATCCATGCCCCTATCACACTATGGTGATTTTTGATATAGGAAAAGAGAAAATGCAAGATTCTTACCATTTATCCTCTTAGAGGAGAACTTCAAAAATACTACCTAGGGTGAACTAGGCTTAGACAAGCCCACACCACTAGGTCCTGCATCCATGCCTGAATCTATATCCCAGGCCTTAGGGAGAAATAGAGTGGTAGCCTTAAGGGACTGAACTCCTAATGAACCCTAACAAACTCCCACAACTTGGAAACAATCATAGATAATGGGTTCATTAGTTTAACAAATCTATATAACTACCTTTGGCATGTAATAAATCCCTACAACCATAAAGTGAAATACCAATTGACAATACCTATATACCTCCTGCAACAAAGCATTTCCTAGTCTTAACTTTATGCAACAAAGAATGCCACTTATGACAGTTCTCGCCATTTGTATTAACAAAAACATAGAAAACCACTCTAACTTTAAGGAAACAACTCCAAAAGATATGCATACTGTCATCTGCAACCAACTATAAATAACATCTCTTCAGGTCTCAAATCGACTGCAATAACTTGTGAATTCAAGCAATCTTTGTATTGCATTTTATAGTTGTGAAATCCTTTCAAAATGACATTATTGGGCAGCACAACATCTTGTAAAAAGAGTGATGGAAAACTATAATGATTATTTGATATGCACCACAATTTAGGAGTAAAAGAAACATCCTTCAAACATCATCTCTGATTTGAAACTCATTTTTCGTCACTCAGTAATCACCAAAAGTAGTTAAAAAAAATGTTGACTTGCAAAACATGACAATCCTAGCCCATAGTGAAACCCACATGGAAATCGTTCATTGGATTGACTTATTATTCAACTACATAACACTCATCACAATTCATATATTAAACAACTACCTTAGCATTCTCCGAGCAGATGTTTCCTTCTCGCACAACCATGAGTAGTCCAAGCTTCTTACACAAAATGTGGTGAGGTTGCAACTAACCCAACCAAGGTTACATCTTTATTTTATTGTAGGCTCGCGGTCTTTTTTCTTAACTGCAGTTTAAAACCACCGAGGACACAAGGTCAAAGGTCTCCAAGAGATGTCAACACCTTACAACACTATGACATGCAACTTAGACCAATGTGTTAACCCTACAGTGATGCATTAAATAAAATTCATCAAATGTCTTCATTAATAAATAGGGCGCCACATGTAATTCCCTTGCTACCTCATAGGCTAAAGGTGGGGTCCCTTGTAATAGGCTACAAGGTTGTGACAAGGAAAAGCCATGAAATTTTATTCTTTCTCGCAAGCTCGCAGCTTGAAAACTCTTTTTCTATTAAATACCAAGAGGACACGACAAAATAATTTGTGCTTACCTTTTGACAACCTCAACCAAGGACACATGGCCCAATGTTTCTTCCCCTCAGGCCAAAAACCTTAACTGTGTGAATAAGCTGTGAAGTTGTGACAACATATTCTGTCACCGCTTGGAAACTGACACACATACTCATAACTGATAGCAATTAATACCCATAATCATCACAAGGGAATGACAAAGCAAACACCAAACCACCAATATACCACCATGGGCTCACAACATTTTTTTCCAAAGGATTATAAAACTTGCAGGGATGTGACAAGAACCTCAAACACAACTTAAAGCACATGTAGAAAAATGAAAGGTAAATTACCATGAATGGGGAAAACAAAGAAGTGTTAGGCTAGGAGGCATAAAAATATATGTTCGTGAAACAAAACATGAAATAATGACTAGAATATTTTGATATTAAAAAACCAAAACCCTAACCATGAACATACCAAGGAAATGAAATATAACATGCCTACAAAGCATAACGCAAGAACACACATAAAAGTAAACAACTACTCAATCTTTTGAAAATTTGAAAGCTCTCTAGACTGAAATACCTTTATACAATCAGGAAAACCATCAAAATGGAAAGAAATTTGTAGGCTCCAACAAACCGCTTCAACATGGTCATAAGTCTGGATTCTGAGAGGTAGTGCAACTACTACTAGAAGCTTACCAAATTCATCTCTCAACACTCCCCATAATCAGTTCGCCTCAGATTCCCCTTGGCCACCCCGTCAAATTTAATATTTGGATCCACCTCAAAGGAACAATATACACTAAGAAACATTATTTAAATAATATTTTGGTCTCCTCATTCGATGGCTTATATCATAGTCCAAGTTCCTCTTATTAGCAACCTGTAGGTTACAACAACTATTATCAATTTTAAAAAGTTAGAGTTTCACTCAGAAACCCCAACATAGAATTTTTCATTAACAACCCAATTGATTTTAAAATAAATAAGAGAAGCGCATATGGAAGACTCTCTAAAAATATTTTTATTCTTCTCCTCCCAAAAACCCCAAGCTACGTGTAGAAGAATAAGAGACCAGAGAAAGGAGAGAGCAGGATTATGAGTAAGGGAAGAACATTTACTCCAAAAATCACATAAAGATGAGGGAAAAAACTAATGCAAGTTCCAAAAGTAAAAAAATATGAAATTAGACATCCTAAACAAAGGAAAAACCACAAGGAGATTCTAAGCACTCTCTAAGTCTTGGAGATAGAGAGAGAATCTATTAGCCAAGGAAAAACCTCTCAAATAAAGATTATCAACCGTGAGAACTTTGTTTTGAAGGAGCCATAAATAATTGACCTTAGGAATTAGTTTAGGATTCCAAATCAAATCTCAAAATTGGGGAGGAAAATAAGGGTAGACAATAAGACAGAAGGTAGAAGAAACCCAAAAAATCCCACTAGGAGAGGGGCTCAAAACAAATTTGGTCAACAATAAATGAGAAAGGGGTATGAGTGTGAACCAAAAGAGATTGGAGGTCAATAAGGCCCACATTTCCTTCCATTTACCATCAAGTGCATATAATGTACCATCTTTTCACCAAAAAATTTGATACAAATCTCCTTCAAAGGACAAAGATTAGGAATCTCAACAAGGGGATAATGTCGCAACCCCTACTCATCCTACAACCTAATTATTCTTCCATCCCAAAGGCCTATTCGAGACCTTTAGATAAAGAAAAATTGGAATTAACCATGAAATTCCACAAAGCTGACCCAAAGGGATGAGTTTGGGAATCCCAAAAATGATTGAAAGTCGGAGGGCCACATACATACTTTCTAAGTATAATTGTGTTCCATTCATGATTAAAAAAAGTATCCAAATTTGTTTAGCCAAAAGAGAAAATTTTAGCTCTTTTAGCTTTCTTATACCCAGACCACTAATTTGTTTTGGGTTTGTAGACCTGATCCCAAGCCAACATGTGGATTCTTTTATTCTCTTTAGTTCTTGACCATAAAAAATGCTTCTGAATATTCTTAAATATTTTATAAATTTTGAGGGAATTTTAAAAAGGCTCATCACATAGATTGGGATGTTTTGGAAAGTGACCTTTATGAGCTAAAATTTGCCTACTTGACTCAAAATCCCCCCTTTTGACCTCACAAGTTTAGCATGAAATTTCTCAATGAGCCCATTTTAGGACAAAAATAATAAAAAACCATATTGCAACACAAGGGAAGACAAAGATAAGTGACATGGAGGTCTTCAATTTTGCAATGTAGGATCCTCGATATTCACCTTTGACTAGGTTTCATAGTGTTAAAAAAATAAAAAAGAGATTTTTGGATAGCCAATCATTTGAATTAAGACAACTTCATAGTTATATGAAAGCCACTTCAAAGTCCTTGATTTCCTTATTGATGAATCCTCTATAATCAAAGTATCATAAAAAAATTGTTGATGCAAACAAACCAACATACTAGAAGAAGGATAAAGGTATTTCAACAAACCTTCTTCCACCATCTTCAAAAGATATCTACTCAATAATTTGGCCATAATGATGAAGAGAAATAGGGAGATAGGGTCCCCTTGTCTAATACCACAAGAACTATTGAATAACCTCGAGGGAGAATCATTGATGAGCATAGAGAAATTAGGAATAAAAAGGGACTATCACACAATCTCCAAGATATTAGAATCAAAACCAGAGGCCTTAAGTACTATCAAGAGAAACTGGTAGCTTAGCCCATCGTATTCTTTCAAAAGATCCAATTTAAGGAAAAAAAATATGTCTTCTCATTACATCCAAGAGAGTGATTATTATCATCGAAAATAGCTATAGAATCCCAAATTTGGTGGCCTGGAACAAAACCATTTTTTTAGGTCTGGATAATCTTCAAAAGGACATATTGCAACCTAAGAGCCAAAATTTTTAAAATATTTTATAGATTGAATTGCATGGGCAAATAGGATGAAACTTGTCAAAGTATTTAGCACCTAGAACCTTTGGAATGAGAACTAAAAACATTAAAATGAGCTCTTTAAGGAGTTTCCTACTACCAAAAAATTCCTTAGTAGAATCAAGATGTCCCTAGCCCCAATTTACATAAGGTTTGGAGAAAGAACAAGGGAAAATAGCTAGGGTTAGGGGACTTGTTACCTTCAAAGGATACTTTATTGATCTCAACATCAGTGGGAATAACCCCAACATTATATTACTATCATCTCCAATAAGATTAGGAATAACATCTGAGAAAACCCTCTTCATAGTCAGCATCAAGATTACCATTATTTGAAAGAAGGTTAGCAAAGAAATCATAAGCTTCCTCCATGATACTAGCCTCATTCTCCAAAGGATGCCCATCCTTAAAAATATGGGAAATTTGGTGGGAGGATATATGTTTCATATTTTAAAGATTAAGAAACCTGGTATTTTTTTAGCACTCTACAACCAAACAACTCTCGACCTTTGCTTCCATAATTCCTCCTCCTTTGATATGATAAATTGTGGAGATGAACAAGAGGAGCATTCTCCCGGGCTTTAATTTGGTCATCATATTTATTAGTTTTAATAGAACTGTGTACAGATATCAATTCCTTTACACAATAGACTCCTTTTCCATGAATATATGGCCAAAGGATGACTTATTCCATTTTTTCACATTGGTTTTCACAAAGCTAGTTTTTTAACAATTTTTTACATACTAGCGCCTTCAATCCTAATGTTCCACATTAAGCATTTATGTTAAGATCAAATATTATATCTTTGAGGAATAAAAAAACCTTTCATAATTCTTAAATAAGTGTAAGAAAAGACCTAGGTTAGGGACATTCTCAGCCACTTTCAATTGTTGCTAACAAAGATATTTTACTAATATAAAAATATGCATAGTTTAGAATCTTGGGAAAAATTTATTCAATGTTTCCCAAACCAAGGACAAAGAAGCACTTGTAATTTATTTTGCAATCATATTAACTAATAATGATTTTGATAGCATATTTTATTATAATTATGTAATCCACAATGACTCCAATTTCTTAAATAAGCTCACAACATATTTCAAGAGTTACAAAACTTAATATAAAATGTTTAAAACTTATGGTTACCGGAGAAGTTTATACTATTCATAGACATACACATAGCAGCATGATCTAAGGAGTGAAGGTGTTATGATAGTTCTAAGGTGCTTTAAAGAGGATGAATAAGGGCCAAGTTCCTATTGATGTAATAGAAGTCCATAACTCTAGTAGACATGGCAATTTTGTGATTTTATAAATAATAAAACATGATCCAACCTTACTCTACAAAGGTAGGAAAATATCACACTAATAGAAAATTTGAAGAAAACAATCAATATTTGAAAAGGGTTCAAAGATAGAATTTAATAGGTGCAATAAGGGTAGGCTCGGCTAGGAGCTCTAGAAGTCTCCACATTTGATTTGGAAAAAGTACTCAGTATGCTAAGAGGTGGTCAAAATCTACATTCTTCCTATGACTGGTTCTTAGAAACAAAATTAGTATGTGCAAATAAGTTTTAGTCTCCTTTCAAATTCTCATTCAATGCCCATTGACAAACAACTTGTGTGTAGATTGGATATTTGGTTTTTCAAGCTAGTTAAAGTCTTATCTAATAGAGATACTAGATCATGTTGGTATTTTATCATAGTTCCCAAACTTGGTTGATATTAATAAAGTTCTCTTCGATCCTATGCCCATTCATAGAGGGAAAACCTTATGGTAGTTGTGAAAAGATAATAACATTGAGTTTCTACTATTTACATTTAGGAAAGGTATTTTGATTTTTTGTTTTAGAAGAATCCCCATTCTTGTCCATGGTTGGAGAGTTTCCTATGTTGGTAGAACCAAATTCACCTTAGATGTCATTATCGTGGAAACACGCATTTAATGGTGTTGATCTATGTTAAGCCCTCAATGACCTTCCTCTGTGATTGGGGTTCAAACTTTTAAAAATGTAAGAAGTCAAAGAAAGCACTTGAGCCCTAAATATAACCACCTCATATTTAAAAAGTTAAAATTTAAAAAGAAGGTTTTAACTTTTATTTTTAGATAAAAGAGAGATGAATAAATAAAGCTTTGAACTTAACCACCAACTTTTTTGGAGGAAATTGGCAAGATTGTTTTTTAGGAATAGTTAAAAGCCCCAACAAGAAATATTAAAAAGCAATAAATAAAAATTATAAAGAGGGACACACTCCATAAAGATGGGTAAAATTAGAGCATAAAATCATGTCTTGAGGCATCTAAGGAGTGAGGGATAGTTTGTAGATATGGCTAGAGAAAACTTGTATTTTCTTGTGCACTGGATCTAGAAAAATCAATCAATAATATAGTAGAGTGGATTAAAAAAAGAAAACTAAAGATGGTTTAACACAATCATGATGGAAAGAAATGATCAAAAATATTTTTTTTCTATTAAAATACTTTATAAAATGTATTACATGAGCAGTATCAGGATCAAAAGATAACAACAACCAAAAATTATGTTGTTATCGATCAGTTTTTCTCCTCAAAGATCAGTATATCTTTTTTGAATTCTACATAAGGATATACTTTAGAAAATTGCAAGAGATATACATCTAATTACATATTCTAAAAACCAAAAAATGGAACTAATCAAAAACTTTTGATTTTTTTAACTGCAACATTATTCTCATCCATCATTATTGTTGTCGTTGTATTCAACATCATGTTCAACATAGTTATCAGTAGGGGGATCCACAAATGATCCATGTGGGATGCCATATCACTATTAGTAATAACTGAGAGGGGGGGGTGAATCAGTGGCTCTAAAAGTTATCCTTTAAAATTTAATCCACCAATCGATACACCTCAAATTATTAAGTCCCTACAAGATGTATGCCTTGAAAATACTTTGAATTAATTAACTGTCTGTCGGTTTACCTTGTCTATCCTTATTCTCCTTGATTACCGATAAGAAGTAAAACTTATTTACCAAAGCTCAGTAAATATGTCGAGTGAACCAATCAATACAGAAATGCATATGTGAAATGTAAAATAATAAAGTAATAAACCATACACACATAACACATGGATTTTAACGTGGAAACCCTGTTAAGGAAAAAAACCACTAGGACCGGTACCCCAAATTTTCACTCTTCTGAAGTGAGCCCTATTAGGAGCCAACCTTGTTAAAGGTTACAAACACATGGTTAAGTGTGGCATTGTTAGAGGATTTTTATACATAGGTTGTCACTTAGTATCTGGCATCTATGCTACCATCCTTAAATTAGCCTTTAGACTATCAATAGGCTTTATGCTAATCTTACTACCATCCTTAAATCAGCCTCCTTCTTAGACTGTCAATAGGCTTTAGGTAAGACCAATGCTACTATCATGAATCAACCTTTTTGGTAATCTATTAGGATATACCTTAATTATAGAAGACAGTTAAGTCCTTCTTTGTTAAGAGACTTAATGCTTCAATGGTTAAACTGAAACACAATGACATGTTTCTAATGCAACTTTGAATTGCAGATATTCAGATCTATTTATGTGAAATACCTCTTTGATCAATGTATCAATTCAATTCCTTTGTACTTCACACTTTCTTCTCTATGATGTTGTGCTTCACTGTTTATCAGTGTCTGCAGAATTCTTTAGCTCTCCCTTAGCTTGATTGATCAGGACTGTATGAAGTTTATCCTTCACTAGTTTCTCTTCAGCATCTTCTTTCAATTAACTCCCTCATGTATCTAATTGCTTGCAAAAATGAATTATGCTTGTCTCTTATATAGACACGATATTCCTTTATTTCTTATTCTTGATTCTTGATTCTTGGCATGAAAAATAATCCAGCCAATTTGTTTTACAACTTTAACTCCTGATTTATCTCGTAGTTATCTTCTTGCCAACTGTATAAATCAATTGCTTAACTGTGGTTGAATAAAATAGATAAAACAATTAGTTAATTCTATCCTTAATCTCTGTCAGCTAGATATTTTTTTGTTTTTTGATCTCTCTGTTCTGTCGGTCAATTATGTAGTTCGTCGTCGGTGACAACTGCCAGTTCCATCGGTGTAACTTCAGTTAGCTTTGGGATTTTCGTCTGTCAGGCATCATTGGATTTTGCTCATCGGGAAACACTATCTTCTTACTTATTGGGAAACACTATCTTCTTCCTCGTTGGGCAACACTGTGACTTTATCTCTGTCTTTACCGATGGTGTGCATTCTATCAGTGTGGTTTGTCACTTAGTGAATGCTTGACTTTTATGCATTGTTGAAAGAATAACCTTTGTTCCATTGATTCTCTGAAGTCTTTGGCATTATGTATATGACCGTATAGATGATATAAATTTGACATCAATGACAATACAAACCACTAACTGGTTTAATATTTTGCATCATCTTCAACTTAACATTATCAAACATTCAATCAATTACATGTCATCAATCTCTCCCTTTGGCATTGATGGAAACATGCTATATTATCACACTATACTATTTCTAATACAACATGAAATACACTTGTTGATATTCATCAAATTACCCAACAGTTTGTTTTGATAACTGATAAAAATGTCTGACCGTCGGTAAGCTCTGTGTTAGCTTAGATTTGATTCTTGCAGCTTTCTTTGTTTTTTTTTTGTTGTGTTGTGTCCTCTGTTTGTGTCAATTTCTCTCTTTTGACTTTTCTACTTCTTGATGTCACTATCTTTTATTTGCAACTTTTGTGAGCAAATTCTCTCCCTATGGATATGATCTCTCCTTGTTTGGAGTAATCTGATAATGAATAGTTTCTGATGATAATATGGATACATTCTCTCCCTTTAACAATAATGCCAAACAAATATTTGTCAAATATCTGACATTCTGTCAAATAATTTCTTCTGTCCATAATATATTCCTTGAATTTCCCTTATCCATCATCAATATAACAATATGTTCTGGTGCTCAGTTCTGATATATACCTTTATGTATATAGATGTAGCTTTGAAGTTTATTTTCTGCTTGCATCAATCATGAATGATATTCTGATAATATATGGTTGATGCAGCCTTTAGTCCTTTTACTGACTGGTAGACATGGGTTTGACCCCTAGTCTTTTTCTCAGGTACTCAAATGTATCCTTGGGCAGTGGCTTGGTGAAGATATCAGCCAATCTCTCTTTTGATTGCACATATTCAAGTATGACCTCTTTTTCTTGAACTTGTTCTCTTAAATAATGATACTTGATGGCAATGTGTTTATTCTTTGCATGCATGACTGGATTCTTGGAAATATTTATTGCACTGGTGTTATCACAATAGATAATTACCGGTTCTTTGATCTTCATATGCATACCTTCCAGCAACTGTTTGATCCATGCAATATTTGAGCAGTTTGCAGCAGCAGCAACATATTCTACTTCTGCAGTAGACTGAGAGATGCATCCTTGCTTCTTGCTAATCCATGTGACAAGTCTGTCACCCATAAAGAATGCTCCTCCAGTTGTGCTCTTCCGGTCATCAAGATTTCCAGCCCAATCAGCATTGGTAAACACTTTTAGTTCAAATTTGCCTTCTCTTCTATACCATAAGCCAAATTCCTCAGTATTCTTCAAATATCTTAGAATTCTTTTCACAGCAGTTATATGTGATTCCCTGGGGTTAGCAGAAAATCTAGCAACAATTCCTATTGCATGTGCAATATCTGGTCTAGTGTGTACAACATACATGAGTTTCCCTATCATTGATCTATATAGAGTCTGATTAACCTCTGTTATCTTATCTTCTTTTGTTAATTTGTATCCAGTAGCCATCGGAGTTCCAACAGGTTTGGAATCTTCCATCTTGAATATTTTCAGGACTTCTTTGATGTATTTGGACTGTGTAATGAAAATACCTTCTCTTTGTTGAATGATCTGCAGACCAAGAAAGAACTTGATTTCTCCAAACATAGACATCTCAAATTCCTTGCTCATCTCATCAACAAATGATTTGCATAGCATATCATTGCCTCCAAATATGATGTCATCAACAAATATTTCAGCAATCAAAGTGTTAGCATAAGTATCTTCTTTTAAATAAAAATTATTGTTCTCACTAGTCCTTATGAATCCAATACTTATTAGATAGGAATGAAGTCATTCATACCAGGCTCTAGGAGCTTGTTTTAATCCATACAAGGCTTTGTGAAGTCTACATACCATGTTCCTCTTGTTTGGATCCACAAACCCTTCTAGTTGCTCAATGTATACCTCTTCTTCAAGTATTCCATTTAGGAATGCTGACTTGACATCCATTTGATATAATTTGAATCCTTTGTATGCAGCATAAGCAAGTAGAATTCTTACTCCTTCTAGCCTAGCAACAGGTGCAAAGGTTTCTCCATAATCTATACCTTCCTCTTGTGCATACCCCTTGCATACTAGTCTTGCTTTGTTCCTTGTGACTTCTCCATTCTCGTTCAGTTTGTTCCTGAATATCTATTTTGTACCGATGACATTCTTGTCATCTAGTCTTGGTACAAGTGACCATGTCTTATTCTTCTCAATCTGTTCAATCTCATCATTCATAGCACTTATCCAATCTTCATTAGCTAGTGCAACATTGACAAACTTTGGTTCAAACTCACAAATTAAGCAATTTGAGTTTAAAGACTTACTTCTTGTTCTTGTACCAGCTTTCTTATCTCTTATGATCTGGTCCTCTAGATGGTTCCTTCTTACATATCTTGCAAGTACAGGTACAACTCTTTGTATATCAGCTTGATCTTCATTACCTTGCACATTATCTTGATCATTATCCTGACCGTCGGTAACAACATTCTGATTGTCGGTTGCAACATTCTGTTGTTCTGGATTTAAGCACTGTTGCTTGGGTAGAGTTGTGGGTCCTTCACATTATACAAACTTGTTGTAGTCCTATGGTTCTTTTGTGATTTCTAGTTCATTCTTTTCTGCAAATTCATCAATATTTACATTTGCACTTTCAACTATTTTGTTAGAAGCCTTGATTAGACATTTAAAAGCTTTGCTTTTGGTAGAATACCCCAAAAAAATGCCTTGATCACTTTTGGCATCGAGATTTCTATTTCTATTATCTTTTAAGACATAACATTGACTACCAAATATTTTGAAGTAACTTACATTGGGTGTTTTACCATACCATAGCTCATAAGGAGTCTTCTTTGAGTCCTTTCTCAATTGTACTTTGTTAAGTGTATAGACAGCAGTGCTAATAGCTTCCCTCCAGAAGATCTAGGTGATGTCCTTCTCTATCATTAGTGTTCTTGCACAATCAATTACTGATATGTTCCTTCTTTAAGCAATCCCATTTTGTTGTGGTGTTCTTGGTGTAGAAACCTAACTTTTTATACCATGCTCATTATAGAAATTAGTGAATTCATCTTATACAAATTCTCCTCCTTTAACTGATCTTAAAAATTTTAGATCCTTACCACTCTATTTGTCTACCATAGCCTTGTACCATTTAAACATCTTGAATGCTTCAGATTTTTCTTTTAGAAACATGACTATCATCATTCTAGAATAATCATCAACAAAGACAATAAAATATCTATCTCCATAATAGCTCTTTGTCCTCACTGGTCTACATAAATTAGTATGAACTAATTCTAGAATGTCATTAGATGTATGGGTTTTACTTTTGAAACTAGATTTTGTCATTTTACCTTTTTGACAATTTTTGCACATGATGTTGTCTAGCTTCGTCATTGTCGGTAAGCCTCTTACACTTCTTTTCTTGCGTATTTTCATCATGTTGTCAAAATTCACATGAAAATATTTTGTGCCACAACCATATGTCTTCATTCCTATTCATCATGCAAGTGGGGTTAGTATCATTCAGATAGAATAAGTTACCTTTGGTCTGTTCACCGGTACCAATCAATTTTCCTTATTCATTGAAGATCTTTGCCTTCTTGTTCTCAAATTCTACTCTGTGACCTAAATTATTCAGCTGAGAAACACTCAACAGATTATAATTCAATCCTTTTACCCAATAAGCATTTTTACATTTAATTAGGTTATTCAGAATTACTGTTCCTTTACCTTCAATTTGACAAGGTGTATCATTTCCCATTCTTACTGTACCACCTTTATAGTATTCAAAAATATTAAACTTTTCTTTGTCACCGGTCATATGGTGAGTGCAGCCACTATCTATAATCCAGATATCATTCTTAGTAATCTTAGATATGAGTGCAGTTTCTTCATACCTTTTATCCTCATCTGAGTCATCCTTCACAGCTACAAATACTATCTCGATATCATCATCTGGTTCGGTGTCAGTATATTCATCTTTGCAAGAAGCTAGATAGCTAGCCTTCTTTCCTTTATTCTTGTAATCTCGGGTATCATTTCTTTCTGATCATCGGTAACCTCTGTAATCTTTGTTATCACCTCTATCGGATTTCTTCTCAAAAGATCTGTTATCACTTCTGTCATCTTTTCTTTTGTTAGGACAAGGTGTCCAATCTCTTTACAATTGAAACATACAAGTGGTAACTTGCCTTTGTATTTACCTTTGCCTGTTTGCATTCTTCTTTCCATGAGTGCTTCTATTTCATCTAGATCTTCTTCTTCACTTTCGCTTTCACTGTCTCTTCTAGATGAGTGTCTCTGACTAGATTTTCTTATTCTCATAGAAGACTTAAATGCAGACTCTAAACTTGGTAAGACACTATTATCAAAATTATTCATCTCAAATGAAAATAGTCTACCAATCAGGCTATCAAGAGTGACTGTATTATTTGCTACTTCTCTCATTTCTTGAATAGAAGAGACTCTAATAGAATATAAAGGGCAATAAGGTTCTTAATATTTTACTTACCACTGTCTCCTCTTCAAGTGTACCTCCAACGCCTCGTATAGCATTGACTACTTTTATTCTTGTGTTGTACTGAGTGATGTTTTCACCTTCTTTCATTCTGAGATCATCAAACTTTCCTCAAAGGCTTTCTACCTTGGCTCTCAGAACATTTGTATCACCTCCATGTACAATTTTTAGCCTATCCCACATTGTCTTTGCAATTTTGCAATCTTTGACATCCTCAAATTCAGCATCAAAGAGTGAGGAAGAAAGCTCTATAACCATGCAGTTATGTTCATGCTTTACTCTTAATTGATCTACCATCAATGGTCCTGTAGGCAACACATATTCAGTATCTAAGTATTGAGTAATATCATTGCCAAT
>MU217279.1:17770-36825 GCA_018584345.1 Thuja plicata | reverse complement strand
TATCCTTTAAACTTTAATCCACCAATCAATACACCTCAGATTATTAATTCCCTACAAGATGTATGCCTTGAAAATACTTTGAATTAATTAACTGTCTGTCAGTTTACCTTGTCTGTCCTTATTCTCCATGATTACCGATAAGCAGTAAAACTTATGTACCGAAGCTCAGTAAATATCTAGAGTGAACCAATCAATCCAGAAATGCATACGTGAAATGTAAAACAATAAATTAATAAACCATACACACATAACACATGGATTTTAACGTGGAAACCATGTTAAGGAAAAAAACCGCTAGAACCAGTACCCAAATTTTCACTCTTCTAAAGTGAGCCCTGTTAGGAGCCAACCCTGTTAAAGGTTATAAATACACAGTTAAGTGTGACCTTGTTAGAGGATTTTTATACATAGGTTGTCACTTAGTATCTGGCATCTATGCTACCATCCTTGAATCATCCTTTAGACTGTCAATAGGCTTTATGTTAATCTTACTACCATCCTTGAATCAGCCTCCTTCTTAGACTGTCAATAGGCTTTAGGTAAGACCGATGCTACTATCATGAATCAACCTTTTTGGTAATCTGTTAGGATATACCTCAATTATAGAAGACGGTTAAGTCCTGCTCTGTTAAGAGACTTAATGATTCAATGGTTAAACTGAAACACAATGACCTCTTTCTAATGCAACTTTGAATTGCATATATTTAGATCTATTTATGTACAATACCTCTCTGATCAATGTATCAATTCAATTCCTTTGTAATTCACACTTTCTGCTTTGTGATGTTGTGCTTCACTGTTCATCGGTGTCTACAGAATTCTTTAGCTCTCCCTTAGCTTGATTGATCAGGACTGTATGAAGTTTATCCTTCACCAGTTTCTCTTCAACATCTTCTTTCAATTCACTCCCCCGTGTATCTGATTGCTTGTGGAAATGAATTATTCTTGTCTCTTATATAGACACGATATTCCTTTATTTCTAATTCTTGATTCTTGGCATGAAAAACAATCCAGCCAATTTGTTTTACGACTTTAACTCTTGATTTATCTCCTAGTTATCTTTTTTCCAACTGTATAAATCAATTGCTTAACTGTGGTTGAATAAAACAAATAAAACAATCAATTAAGTCTATCCTTAAGCTCTGCCAGCTAGATATTTTGTCATTTTTTTATCTGTATATTTTGTCGGTCAATTTTGTAGTTCATTGTCGGTGACAACTGCCAGTTCCATCGGTGTAACTTCAGTTAGGTTTGGGATCTCCGTCCATTGGGCATCATTGGATTTTTCTCGTCAGGCAACACTGTCTTCTTTCTTGTCGGGAAACACTATCTTCTTGCTCGTCGGGCAACACTTTGACTTTATCTCTGTCTTTACCGATGGTGTGCACTCCGTCGGTGTGGTCTGTCACTTAGTGAATGCTTGACTTTTATGCATTGCTGAAAGCATAACCTCTATTCCATTGATTCTCTGAAGTCTTTGGCATTATGTATATGACCGTACAGATGATATAAATTTGACATCAATGACAATACAAACCACTAACTGGTTTAATGTTTTGCATCATCTTCAACTTAACATTATCAAACATTCAATCAGTTACATGTCATCAATCACCTGATACATCATCACATGTTGCATCATTCCTATCATTAAGTTCTCTAATCCTCATATTCTCTTGTTCAATAGTGTTCTTCTTCTCTCTTATGACATTATTCAAATTCTCCAACTCATCTTTGTTCAGCATCTCTGAGTGTTCTTCAAAGTAGTTGGAAGCTTGTATGTCTTTTTGGAAGATGATCATTGCTCCTTTTGTCACCGAAGTGATGAATCTATCCCTGGGCACTTCAAGGAGGACAGAGACCTATGACATTATGTAGAATGAGTGAGTTTGGAGTTAAACTCAGGAATATTTTTGCATTTCTATGCTTTCAAATGAGCCACAAAATATCGGTAGTTAGAGTAAACCAAAATTTATTCAATTTGAAATCAAAATCCTCCACAAACCCTGCAAGTATCGCATGCCAAGAGAGACTCGGTCTAGATTTCCAGGTGATGGGGTGACCAAAAAACAAAGACCAAACCTTATATGAAAACTTAAACTCAAAAAAAAAATGCTCGAAGGATTCAAGACAGTTACAAATGGAACAATTAATAGATTATAAACCAATAGAAGAAAGAGTGGAACCAACAACAAGTTTTTTGAGTAATAGAATCCATCAAAAATATTCCTTCTTAGGCTCAATGGGAGAATGCCAAAATAAATAAATAAATAATGTGTCATATAGAACTCAGCCAGCTATAACCCCAGATATGATTAATTCTACTAATAATGCCTAAATTATCTTTCAACATTTTATAATTTTGCTTACTATAATACTTACCAAACACCTTACCATCAGCCCATTTAATCTGATCCAAAAATTGCAAGGAATTCATAATCTTACCAGGAAAGAATCTGCCAACAACTTTATAAATCAAAGTGTAAGTTTTCTTTTGGGAGCCATGGATATTGAATTTAGTACATATTTCCTCCCAAGAGCCCAACTAGTTATCAACCATGATATCTTGAATTAGAGATATGCCCTTACTATACCATATCTTGGTAGAGCAACCTTGTATTAAAGCAAAAGGTTTATCCTTAAGAAATGTGCCCCACCAAATAAACATGTCCATCACCACATAAGTAGGATTTCTTCCAACATCACTTCTTGAATAGAGAAGAGACCTAACTTGACACCAAGCCTTCCAAAGGGAAGAAAAAACACATGAGCCAAAAAACTTTATCTCGAAATTACCAAATACTATATCACATATAGGGATATCTTTCCATTGTTTCCCTTTTTTATGGTAGATCTTAAAAATGAATTCCTTACCAATACTTTCCATGGCTCATTGCCAATCATAGATTTGACAATCCATTTAGAGGCTAGGGAAATTCCCCAAGTCTTTAAATCTCTCAATCTAAGACCTCCCACCTCCTTTAGGATGCAACACCACTCCCATTTAACACAATTTATTTTCCTATTCCCGAGCCAATCAGACCACATGAATTCCCTTAGTATTCTTTCTAGCTTATTGGTTTGATATTTGGAAAACAACCAGGCAGAGGCATAATAAACTACATGGGAAGACAACACTTGCTGCACCACTTGAGCTCTGCTAGCATCTGAGAGAATATGGGATTATTGGAGTTGATGAAAACTATCAACCCACAGCTCCCAAGAATCACCTGCATGAAAACCTATCATAGAAAGAGAGAAGAAAAAAAGCTATGGATGCCAAAAATAATAGATCAATGGAAGAGGAAACATCTTGTGAAAACAATGGAGAAAAAATCTCAATGCAATAGCATCCTCAATTCATTAATAATTTAAAAAGAGGGAATCCTTATAAAAGGATACCGAAACCCTAAAGGGAAAATATCTAGGTTGCATAATAATAATTAATAAAATAATTAATTATTATATGCCTAAATTTTAGCTTAAGTGAAATCAAGATAATAAGTGACTTAATGATTAAATCAATATGATTTAATTAATAAGTGGAATCACTTTATTACTCTAACACCCCCCTTAAGATAAACTTAGGGAGAAGATAAAAACCTAGAAACAACTAATGAAAGTAGGAAAATGGGTCCCGACAACAAGGCTTGATCAGGTACCCAAGTACAAAAAAATCTTTGTAAAGAGGAGAAAAAGGAAAAAACCCAGTGGGAAAAACCCCTCTCTGAAAAGAGATGAAGCCTAGTGAAGGACCGAAGAAGCCTCCAAACTAGAGAAAGTCCCTAAAAATAGGAACAAAGATCATGTAAAGAAGACTGTAATCTGGATGAGTGCCCTAAAATGAGACTACTTGAATCAGGATGGAAAACAAGGCAAACATCGAAACTCAAAGATATAGATGGAAAAAACACCAAAGACTGAAGAGTTGATCAAAAGAAGAACATGTAGAACACCTCTGAAGCATGAAGCTGCAAACACTGTCAAAAAATAATTGCTAGAACCTCCATTGTAATAGAACATGATCAAGTAGAGAAGACTGTAAACAAAGCCTGAAGAGTTGATCAATCAAAGATGGAAGAATGCCTCCAAAATAGGAATGAAAGAAGTGCCCATATGGTAAATGACCCATCTCACCAAAATACATAGGTACCAGCCACTGCATTAACCTAGTACAAAGGAAAAAATATTGAATACATAGATAACTCCAACGAACCAAGGAAGCATAGAACCAACAGGAGATACCCCTCCCCATAATGTTGAGCAGGGAGAGGCATGATAGGTACACTGAATCAGACTGCCAAGAATAATTGCATGATGAAGAACATACAAACACATATAAAGGATGGTGTGGTGGAAGGAACACTCACTTGACACACATAATGAGGCTAATGTCATGGAAGGAACACTCACTTGAAAAAGGTAGATGGAAAATAAAGAAAACATAAAACCCCCCATGACACTTTATAATATAGTGTAAGTACAATCAAGTACAAAATGTGTAGGATCCCAAACATGCATCAAATGGCACTTTATTTTAGTGTGTTTGCAAACAAGAAAATCTACATAAATAGATGTCTACAATATCCAAGAATGACAGAAAGTTGTAGAAACATGAATAATAGCTAAAAAAAGGTCATCCCATGCACATAAAATGATCCTAGGACCTGAAACATCCAAGATATCCACCAGATTACAAAAATGCAAAAATATGAATAAAAATACTTGGAGTAGAATCTGGGTGTGAGACCCATACAAGAATAAAGAGAACAGAACCAACTTTCCGACGCCATGTGGACGTCAAAAAATGGAGTCCAAAGAAGAAAGATAGAAAGACCAGAGTGCAAAATGGAACCCTGACTTTGACTGGAAAAAATCATGCAAGAAGGAAAATCAAAAAACCAAACCTGGAAAATCAGGTCAGGCTTGGAACCAGCTTTTCTACGATATCTCGTTTGCCAAAAAATGATATTGTATGCGCAAGATATGAGCAATAAACCACAAGGTGCTCATTATAAAAAAAAAGGGGGCAATTTGTATGACGGGTTGGTGGCCATCAAATTTAACCCATATCTCAAACCCACAACTATTGACATCAACAACATGAAAAATGAGGTGGCATGAAAACTGAGGCAGGTTTTTTTTATGATTTTTCTCTTCGAAAAATGTGCATCTGTACTTGTACAGCCATAAGGATAAATTTTTTCTCTAGATGTCACAGAGGCCAAAACTGACAAACCTTATATGAAAATATAGATTTTGGTGCCTTCTAAGCGTGATGGTGAGGTTTGTTTGGGCCCAAAAATAGGTACCCCCAAAACACCAAAAATATGAAACTAAAAACCTTCTGAAAACACAGATCTGAAGAACAAGGCCAAAAAACTCTCATGAAGAGAACATGGGCATGAAAGGGCGTAGCTCTGATACCAAATTGGAGTTGATGAAAACTATCAACCCACAGCTCCCAAGAATCACCTGCATGCAAACCTATCACAGAAAGAGAGAAGCAAAAAAGCTATGGAGGCCAAAAATAATAGATCAATGGAAGAGGAAACATCTTGTGCAAACAATGGAAAAAAACTCTCAATGCAATAGCATCCTCAATTCAATAAAAATTTACAAATAGGGAATCCTTATAAAAGGATATCAAAACCCTAAAGGAGAAATATCTAGGTTGCATAATAATAATAAATAAAAGAATTAATTATTATATGCCTAAAGTTTAGCTTAAGTGAAATAGAGATAATAAGTGACCTAATAATTAAATCAATGTGATTTAATTAATAAGTGGAATCACTTTATTACTCTAACGATGTTTGCCACTTGAAGTGTTTATTCTCAAAGTTTTTATATATCCAAGCCCACATGTCTTTGATAGAAGGGTCAATAGAAAAATCTATACCCAAATACCTAACAATAATGGAAGGCCCAGACCACTGCCAGTCTCTTTCAAGAATCCGAGGAGAAGGTGACTCTGACTAACCTAGCAAAGTGGATTTGTGGGGGGAATTTTTGCTCCTGAGGCTAGGAAAAATAATTGAAGTCTATTAAGAATATTATCAAAATGATCTTCTGCCAAATCAACAAACAGTGTTGTATCATCTGCAAACTGCTCTATAATTAAATCTTCCTTATTTGGCAATGCAATACCGTTTACAAAAGGACCAACCATTGAAGCCTTAAGAATGTAAAAAAGAGCATCAACAACAATAACAAACAATGTTGGTGCTAGGGGACACCCTTGACTTATAGATCTGCCAAGAGGGATTGGATCAGAATAGTTGCCATTAGCTTCTATCACTATAGATGAATCTCTGAACAATATGAAAACCCAGTTACAAAAGTACAATGGAAACCCAAATGCCTTCAACATGCTAAGGAAAAATGACCACTCAATCCTATTATATGCTTTTTAAAAATCTAGTAGCATCATAGCCACATTCTGCCCATCCATTCTGGCCCAATACATAGCTTCCCAACTTGTGATAATATTTTCTAAAATATATCTACCTTAATGAAACCAGTCTGGGTAATAGAGACATTTTCATTAAGCATGGCATAAATTCTCCTAGCCAAGAGTTTGGTAATAATTTTGTATGATAGGTATAGTAAAGTAATTGGTCTCCACTTTTTTATTTGGGATTTGTCCCCATTTTTTGGAAGAAGCTTGATCACCCTTCTATTAACATTTCTCCCAAGGTATCCTTTCTCATAAGCATCTTCATACAACTCCATCAATTCACAAGAGATCCAATCTTTATTCTATTTGTAGAACTTAGCTGGGAGACCATCCAAGCCAAGGGATTTCCCATTGGCCATGGAGCCTATGGCATCCTCAATCTCTTTCAACTCTATCTTTTGGCTAAGAATCCTTGCTTTCTCCTTAGTCACTTTTCTAGGGATAAGCTTACACACTGGTGCATTGCTTTTTGGTTATCAGAGCCATGTTTCAAAGTAAATAATTCTTTATATAAATGAGAAAATTCATTCAATATCTCCTTGTTGTCAATAGTATACCCACTCTCCACCTGAATCCTGCTAATCTCTTCCTTGCTCTGTTTGGCTCTCATAAGATTAAAAAAAAATATACTTGGACCCTCTATTACCTTCCTTGAGCCATCTTTCCTTAGCTCTAGTTTTCTGTCCTTGGATCTTATAGTTTTGAATCCTCCTTAACTATACTTTAGAGGTGATCACCTCTTTCTCTAGGTTATTGTCATCACCCTTAACTTATATGGCTTTTTCAGACTCATTGATCTTTTTTTGGTAATACCACTCTTCTTGCCTCATATCTTTGGCTTCCTTGGTTCCTATGAATTGAAACACATTTGTCCACACTTCAACAAATTGATCCCACTTCTCTCTCAGAGAGGATCAAAGGTTGAAAATTTTGGAGAGATAGGTAAATGTTATGATGGCCTCCAATGTGTCATCATCTTGAAGAAAAGAGCTATTAATCTTGAATATATTTTTCCTCTTGTGTATATTGTTCTATGACAATGACTCTTTAATTCAATACATGCATAAATGGGGGAGTGGTCAGATATACTTTCTAGAGATACACAGATAGGAGCTTGTCCTCTAGGATGTGCAAAACCAAACATAGAGGGTTCCACATAAATTAGATCCAACCTACAATATATTCTATGCTTGTTGGACTGGTTATTTCACCAAGTGAACCAAATACTATCATGTTGTTTCTTCATCTTTTCCAGAGGATCACTAATATTAAATCTTCTTTTAAGTTTGGCCCAGAAAAAGAATGCATTCCCTTTCCAAGCATGTTTAAATCCCCTAGAATTTTCATCACCATTCTCCACCATATTAAAATCCCCAATGAATATCCAACAAACATCAGGAATATTGCATGTCAATCAATCCCATAGGATAGCCTTGTCCCGGTAATATTGCATACCAACCAATCCCATAGGCTAGACTTGTCCAGATAGGAGCTTGTCCCGGAGGATGTGAAAAATCAAACATAGAGGATTCCACATAAATTATATCCAGTCTATAACATATTCTATGCTTGTTGGACTAGTTATTCCACCAAGTGAACCAAATACTATCATATTTTTTCTTCATCTTTTCCAAAGGATCACTGATATTAAATCTTCTTAAAGTTTGGCCCAGAAAAAGAATTCATTCCCTTTCCAAGCATGTTTAACTCCCCCAGACTTGTCATCACCATTCTCCACCATATTAAAATCCCCAATGAATATCCAACAAACATCAGGATTACTGCATGCCAACCAATCTCATAGGCTAGCCTTGTCCCAGTAATAATTTTGGGCATAGATATTGCAGACCCCTACCTCCTTGTTATTAGATCTAAAAGTGGCCCATTAAGCCTGTTGACAGGGAGATACCCCATTGGAGATCATTTTATTAATCCATTGTGGACCGACCAAGAAATCCACCCCTCCCCTTTCCTCTGTCATGCCTAGAGTACAAGAAGGTGGCTTTAGCCCATAGAAACTTTAGGGTATTAAAGGCATGGTAACCAATAACTTTTATCTCCTATAGATAGATAATGTCCTTCCTATGCAGTTTATTACACCAATTTCTAACAATATAATTTTTGTCTGGCATTTCAAGCCCTCTGATATTCCAACTATGAATGTGCATATTCATGATTAACTTGAGGGAGGAGTTTGGTTCTTGCATAATCTACTAATACATTCCAAAATTTCAAAGCTCTTAAGCTTCTTGCTTCACTCATTGTTTTTTGCACTATTTTGCCTCTCGTATGTCTTCATCTTTTTATTTTTGCTAACAACTTCAGTAAACCTGACTTCCATCAAATCTTGACCACCTTTCTCAAAGGGGACAATTTGAAATTTTGGTTTTATTTAGGCACAAAAGGCTTGGGGTCAACATATACTATGGTCTGTTCAACAGAGTGATGTTCAAGATTCATTTTATTTTTTGCAATATCATTAATGTTATCGAGGGATAATTACTACGCATTTTTGGTTAGGGCATCATCACCATTAACTTTCTCTCTACCAATAGGAATATATTGAGGTTGGCACCCGAATGGGTTGGGGAGCACTAAGTTTCCATATTGGCTTGCAGGTTGAACCTTGAACTCCTCTTCAAAGAGAGGATTGGTTAAGGAAACAAATTTGTCCAATGGCTTTACAATGGTATCCACCTTCCATGTGCTTGAACATTGGAACCAGAAGTATTAGAAATAATTTTATTAGAAACATTCAAATTAACAGAATTGCCATTATCCTTACTTTCCTCAGGCTGCAGAGATACTCCATTTGCAACTGTCACATTAAAGGATTTTTTGTACATTTTTAATGTCAGGCAATCCTGTCGGATGTGACCATTTAGCTTGCAGTGAAAACAAGGCCCAAGATTGCCAAGCATAGCAATTTTCCAATAATAAGACTCTCCCTCAATATCAACTGAAATCTCTTCAGGAAACACCACCTCAAGGTTCAATGCAATGAGGATACAAGCATTTATATACGACAAGGTAACCCTAGAGCCTTCTACAAAGAGAACAAACCCCAAGGGCTTAAGAATATGGGAAATAAAGGGCCATAATTCTGGTTGAACTCCTCTTAATTCAACCCAATTCAGAGAAGATCGAGCCACAATTTGTTCAACATTACTTCTAGGGGACCAGGGGAAAGCCCTAAATAGGATTTGACCAACATTCCAATATCTTTTTAAAAAAATCTTTCTTGCATCCCATGCGATTTAAAAACAACAACAAATAAACCTTTCTGAATCATTCTGCTAAAACTAACAAATATTCCAATCTTTTTCCCCCAAACATTGTTAAACCAATCATGCAAAAAATTTCTATCAGACAAGAATTTAACATCCATACAAATAAAGAATACAACAATAATTTTAAGCTGAGATTGTTATGTTTTAATAGCCTTTACCATGTCATCATTCGACAAGAGAGTGAGGGTCTTCACACCAGGCAATGGGACCTTACCTTCATGTCCTCCTCCTGGGTTTGAGAATTCTTCCCTATTCCCATCACCTCGTCTATCTCCTTTGGATTTGGGATCTCCTCTTCCGCTCCCCAATTTCCTTCTGTAAAAATTTCCATCAAAACAAGCCGAGTATGAAAGAACAAGAGAAGAATGTTCGGCCACAACTGCTTTGTAAGACAATTTGGTCGGATCCTTAGATTTATCACCAAAAACTTTATCTTCACCCAATTTATTACAACTATCATTTCCATCATTTTCATTATTATCACCAGAGACGACCATTTAGAGAAAATATGATCGATATTTCAAGCGAGCCGAATCCTAAATGGCACAGATAAGAAAAATGATGGCACACACAGGTGAGGGAAAAATAAAACCAGAGCACCAAGGGTTAATCACAAAGTAGAAAGACAAATTAACACATGTCATAGAACAAAAGCAATCAAATAAATGACACGCAAGATAAATAAAAAAAGACGCCAAGCATTCCCAAAAGCATCAACACCAGCCTACAAATAGGGAACCCATATCGAGGGGGTTCATACCACGACAGGACACCCCACTTGCAGACCTCAAACCCGATGTCTACTATCAAAAAATAGTTTCAAAAATAAAAAGAATAAATAATATATAGTTGGTAGTTAAAATATATATTACAAAGGATCCTCCCTCCATACTACTTTTTCAACAAAATTTCATTGAAATATGTGTACAAGAAGCAAACTAGACTACAATTTAAGCAATAGACTTTGGTATTATCTTAAATTAGATGAATGGTTGTGGAAACTTGATGTTTATAATTTTGCTAAATCTTGGAAGGATATTTAAACTTCCCTAGACACAAGCAATCAATTTAACCATAAGGTAGCATCAATTTTAATGACTCAAAACATACATAAAAATTTAGAGTCGCCCACAAATAAAGGGTCATCCTTATAGTTTATGGATAAGATAGGCATGGATAAAATTAGTCGTAATTGTGTTGGTATCAAAACAATATATTGAAATTGGACTCAAGTGGTAGAAGTGTGAAAGACAAATTGAGAAGATCAAACACATACATTCATGTCTGGTTGGACAAAGAGTGGATATATTAAGAACACATTTCTTGAAATTATTAACTTGAGTAGTGACATCTAGTGATTTCCATTAGGCAAGGTCATATAAGCCAAAAATAATAATGAAATAGAAGGAAAAAAAAAAAAAAACAACAACAACAGCAGCATGCTATTTTTTTGCCAGCCAAAAGGATAAAACAAGTATTTTTGTCATTTTAATTAAACTAAAGTAGACATTGAAACTATACTAATAATAACACATAGATATATTTTAAGGAAAAATTATTCATAACTTACTAAAAGTACTAATATACTAGAAAATTACTTGAGAAAAAACAATATGTCAATATTTTTATGATTTCCACTTCAAACATTTTGTTACCAGAACACATTTTCAATTTCATGAAACTCCTTTTTCTTGTTTTTAATGAGCATGCCCACTACGAGCAACATGTGCTCATTGAAGAGGGGTGAAACCATAAACAATGAATAAATTCACATATGTAATCAAACTTAGACCTTTGTTAGGAATCCTTTGGGAAAAACTTGTTCAGTTTCATGATAAGTAGTATTATTCTTTAGGCATTAATGCTAGTGATAGGAAAATTTTAAGCTTACTGCGTGGGCTGGAATCAAACTCAAGAGAACAACCTAATTTATTTTATGGGAAAAAATGTTGTTTGTGATAGAAAATGCTAAATATAAAGCACAAAAATCATGAAGGACTCACTATAAAATAAGTATAAAATACATGAAGAAAAAAAATTGAGGATGAACACTACTCAAATGATATCAGATTAATGGTCACTAAAAATATCCCAAGGAAATAAGTCCTAAGGTCCGTCACAATTCCAATCTAATAATTAATACATAACAATATAATAGGTTATACTAAAATATAACTATCAATGTTTCCGCATGGATCTCCATTGATCTATTTGTGATGGACCAAGAGGTCTACTATGTACAATCTATTAAGAATTTACAAAAAAAAATAGTGAAAGCTACCATCTACAATAATGAATGGTAAATGGATGGTACAAAAATTTATAAGGAGTCATAGTTTATGAAACCCACCTTATCAGTTTTGGAAATAGAGGATGGAAAATGATATTGCTACAAAAGCAAGACATATGAATATATCAACCTTGTGACTCCTACTATTCTTTTAACAAGTTATTTAATAAAGAAAATTAGTGTAACCAATACTATATTTATTTATTATTCCAAAATAAGATAGTGTAGAAGCTATAATTAGTATTACCATACTTTTATCTTAGTAGTAATTGTCCTTCAATTTTGTTTCTAAATATATGAGTTCCATTATGTTACTATATTGAGGCCTATTGCATGCTCATGTCCACAATATTGCACATTATCTTTTGTATTGTTGCATAAACATATTTAAGCCTACAACTTTTTAATGTTCATGATATATTGATTCAAATCTTTACTGCAGACACAAAATATTCTAAAATTCAATGAGATTACTAATTCTAAAAATTTGCTACATTCTTTAGTACAATAAATTTTTTAAAAAAATCATAAAAAAATTATAAATACCTTCACAATTAAGGTTTACATGGCTGGAATTTATGAGAATAGAAATGCAGAACTAGAAAATAACACATCTAATTATAAGCCCTAGACTTATTGTTATGAGCTTATGGTTGTGTAACATTGGATTCAAAGTAGGGCTATATGTAATTGATATACTTTGAGCGGGGAAAATTTATTGAGGTGGTGGTATGGTGAGAACACCAAAAGTGTACAATGGGCTCTCTTATGTCAAGGTTGTTGCCAAACAAAGAAATATATAACTTTGTTAACTTCTTCTTTGTTACCCAATCGAACCTAGAAAAAAGTAAATACATTGATATGGATTGAGGAAATCTAATAACGTTAATATTCTATCATTTTAAATGTTTCAAAAACAATATTAAAAAGAAGATAAATACTAATAAGATTACCGATCAAAAAACTATTTTCAATGCTGGTAGATAAAATTATAACCATTTTTGCATTGTTTAAAAAATCTAAAAAAAATTAAAATATTATTAAGAAAAAGAATGTGAACCTATATTTTATTATTATCTTCTTTTTATAAGAATATCTTTGAATATTATTTCCTTTTATTAATCTATCTTTTTTAATGTTTTTAAAAAATATATTGAAAAAGAAAATAAATACTAGTAAAAGATATTAGAATTAATTATTTATGTTATTAAATAAGAAATAAATAAAACAAAAAAATGCTTATCATATTTTTTTGCTTTTAAAACAGTAATTTAGGATTCACATAAACATATACTAATCGTGTTTTTTGCTATTAAAATAGTAAATTGAGATTCGTGCACACTCCACCAACAAGGTCTTTATACTTTTAAATCTTCAATCCTATCGATTATGCATTTTACACATTTTGTTTTATTGTTTTTAAAACACAAATCTTTCTATTTTGTAAATATCAAATTCTATTGAAATGAGTAGGGATAAACTAGAGTCTAAGTATTCAATATCACTTTTAGAAGTGGATCAAACATGCATTAGCAAACTAGTGATTTGATAAGGTATCTATAGTCATTTCTTATTTATTTTCACTACATTACACATTCTAATGTTGTTTTGGTAAACTTTTTGACTAAATATGCATACCCTTATTGATGGATTTCCACAATTTTGAAGATCATTCATTCTAATTTTCTGAAATATCAAATGAATAGTAGAGAAGACTACAATATATGACTTTCATTTATGTATCAGACCACAAATAGAGACGAGTTTCAACCAGCCTTACTCTCTCTACAATCTGAAAACTTTGAGGAAAAATTAACCCTTGCATATGAGGATCGATTATAGGAAACACATGATCTCAAAATTTACCACTCCTTATCCACAAACCATGGTTGTAGCTTAATTGCATGCCTCCTCTTTGTTTTCAAGTTTATACGTATGAGACTTTCTTGAATGTTTCTTATTTGAGTTTAGGTTTTGAAAAATCATTTGTAATAAATTATAAATGTTCTACCACTAAATCATTGTATCTACAACTCATCAAACCTTCCATATTTTGACACATGCTTATGCTTTGAATCTTCCTACTCAAGTTCGTCACAATTGTTGAGGACATTCGATTTGGTTTTATTTCATAAAATATATTTTGTGCATAGCCTCTAATCATTTTTATGAAATGATAAATACTAATAAAAGATATTATAATTAATTTAATTATAAATTATTTTATTAATATATATATATATATATATATATATATACTAATATTATGAAACACCATGGCTCTCTCGACCATTTCTATATCTAGGGTTTCCCTACTGCAGGTGAATGGAGTGAAGCTTGTTACAACCTTTAGGGCTTCTCGTCGCCTAGAACAATGAAATACAATGACTGGAGGGGTTTCTCTTCCAGGGTGAAATTTTGAATCAGAGGAGGATGCAATGACGATGTTGGTAGGTCTGATTTTGTGTGTGGTAATGACGGTGAGAGGGAAGAGCGTAGAGTTGTTGCTTCCCATGCAAGTTCCCTTTGACCCTGTTGTCTACTGAGGAAGGTTCCCTCCCTAACTGGAGCTGGGAGAATAAGTATACACTATTTTTGAAGCCATGGTATCTAAGTTTCAATCATGTCACCAAATATTTCAACAATATCCCTCTATGGGTAAGAATTACATGTTTACCTCTTCAATTCTGCTCTAAATCTTGTTTAGAGGCTATTGTAGACACTTTAGGTAAATTTATGAGTGTGGATGAAGGGTCCCCAAATTTTTTTCATTGTACTTATGCTTGTATCTTGTTTGAGGTGGATATTACGAAAGCCCTCCTAGCAGAGTTATCTTTGAAACTGGCTAATAGGGAGTGGATTCAACCAATGGATTATGAATGAATTCTATTCAAATGCAAAAGATATTTTCAAATGAATAATGTGGCTGCGATCTTCCCAAAGAATAGTGATTAAATAGGTGACTTGGGCGAAGGATGAATCAGTTAACTTCTACTCGGTAGAGAAAAAAGAGAATATAGTATCAGATTTGGCTTCAAAATACTTTGAATTGGCTTCTAAACAAGCTTTTAATTCAGATCTTATAGGGAAATTTGAGGTGGGCACAAACATGGGTAAAGAGAAATGTCAATAGGATATGAGGAGAGAGGATGAAAAGACCATGATTGGGGATAAATCTGGTGGTAGGCACTATGAAGGACAATCAAAAACTCTAAAGAAGGTGAACAAAGTTGAGTCTTCTATTCTAGAGGAGGGAGTAAGCAAGGGGTTAGTCCTAGATGATAGTGGAAATGTGTGTGCCAGTGACAATTTCATCCATGGAAGTGCAGGTTTTTGTCCAAGGGGGCAATCCTAGAGCAATGGAAGGAAGAATAGTAGGTCCTGCATGGATGAGCCCTCAATGTGGCAGAAGGAGGCCAAAAGGGCAGAAGAAGGTTGGCAAGTTGTTAAAGGGAAAAGAGACAAGAAGGGTAAGAAGGAGGGAGGTTTTGATATGATATTATGCTCACACTCGAAAGGTGGATCAACCACCAAATCCTAATTCTTGAACTTGTTAATAATTCCTCTATGGTTGTATGGTTTCTATGGGAGAGGTAGTTCTCTATTATAACTACCATTGGTTCAGGCCAAGTTGAAACCCAACTCTCTTTTAATAAAATATAACCTTATCATCGATTAAAAAAAATTAAGACTGCATGAATTAGTTATAGCACCCCCTATAAACTGTAGTGCACCAGGTAAACTTTTTAACATGAGAGGTGATGTTGGTGTGACACATCCTTTGGTACCATGTGGGTTGGGGAGAGACTAGACCTCAGGACCTCATGCTTTACCATAGGAATCTCTCACCAATCGAGCTAGTTCCCTAACCCTTTTTATTTTATTAATATTTTAACTAATATAGAAAATTTATAATTTTATATAAAAATCTATTTATTTAATTTTCACATTTAAATTCTATCTATAATTTCCTACCGGCTTATCCCTTGAACCTCCTTAGGTGCAAGTGCTAGTTGTAAAATTTGGGTAGTGGATAAGGGTGACAAAACTATTAGAAAGACGTGCATTTAAGACATTTCATACAAACATCTTGTGGAAGGACAAAAAATATATGAAACTAACAATGAAGATTTTGTTTTGAGTGAGATTAGTTGTGAGAATTTGATGCATTCATTTCTTTAGCCACCTCTTCAATGCATTCATTTCTTGGCCCACCTCTTTTGCTTGACATAAAACATGAGTGGTTGTGAGTTCAAATCTATTTTCAAGCATGATTCCCGATGGCTTGAGATTATTGGATGGCAATAACACTTGTTTCCAAGTATGAGACAAGTTTTTTTGGTTCCTCCTAAATTGGAAAGTCCACTTAAAAAATCCCATCAGCTAATTAAGCCAATAGGCTTCCCCTCTAGAGTGAGCTCCAGACTGTACATCTCATTTATTGTCTCACGCTCAAACCCTGTCTCACACATAGATTGCTGGTTTTTTTTTCTCATACCCAGACTATCGGTTTTCCAATCATGGTAGGTGAAATATTTCCTTCTCTCAAATTGAGTCTGCAACCAATCCTTGACTCCTGCCACAGAACATTGAGTGTAGTAAATACAACCACATATTTAAAATTGTAAAAAGCTTTCCTAGTTCTATGAGTGCCCCAAAAAATCTTTCCTACTACCACACAACTATCATGATGCACCAAAAAAAGATCAAAGCACAGTTACTAGATTGTGTCTTGTGCTCCAGTAAATTTACCCCTTTCCCTCCCTTACCATACCATGCAAGAAAAATCTACAATTGTAGCAACTAATGAGATTTGTGTGTGTTTCCTACAAGTTTAAGTCTCTATTTCATTTTAATATGGGTCGTCTATCTTCTTCCCTGATGTTTGGGTACATTTCACAGTTCCTCCTCTTAATTCTTCACTACTGGCCAAGGGAAAAGTCATATTAATCTGCGAATTGGGTTCTCGGTATTACTCTCTATTTGAGTTGTTTTATGTTCCAGGCACTTGATGCCATTTTCCATTAATTTCTTACTGATTTGTATGTTGTCGGGCATTTCTTTTTTAATTGCATAAGATAGTTGTTTGGGCATTTACCCTCACTAGGTATGGCTTGCGATTAGGCACATTGTCCTTTGTTAGTTCCTGTGGGGAACTATAGTGGATGAGTTGAACATTAAACGGTGATTAAATGCATTATAAATAGCTAATCACAATTTTTCATGACTTCAATGATTTTCCTTTCTACTATATCAATAGGGTAGAGTTGCATATATTCTACCCAAAATAGAAATTCAAAATTTTCTGGCGCTGTGCAATTGGGGTTTCAGACGGTTTATAGGTTGATTCACGTATTTTAATGGAAGAGAATGCATGAATACCAAGGAAAAATAGGTCTTGGGATAGTTGTCCCTGCACTTTCCCAATCTACTCTACTATTATTTTTTTCCACCCATCCCTCTACGACATAGATCTGAGCATCCATGGCAGTCAAAAAGGAGAAACTTGGCAGTTAGGGTTCAACTGCATGCTCTGAGGTGGACGTTAACGTAAGAGCTCAGTACATAGACTTGTGTGACATTGGCAGGAAAAAATGAAAGAGCTTACCAAAACATCTTAGTAGTGAGAGGAAGGGAAAGAAAAATCAATTCCCATAGCAACGAGCAAAATGCCTCCAATGGGGTGAAAATTGTTCAAAATTTATATGTTTTTGCCTTTTATTTGTTCTAATAAGTATTGATCATATTACTATTGGTTTTCTCCTATTTTCAGATGGAATAGTTGGAATCACTACGGCTGCAATATCAATGAATGTATTGTCTGAGACAATTGTATTTAAAATTGTTCCCAAATAAGCTTCATAATCTTGATTACTATCTCTCAAATATTGTTTCATTCACAAGCTTTGTGTTTATGCAGCTAATCATTTGATCTCAAGTGGGATATCTAGAATGGGATATAAATATGTAAATATAGGTGGGCGCACGGGAAGCTGTAAGAATATATGGAAAAGTAGAAGTTCAAGCACTAAAGTTTTTTTTACACAAAATATGAAGGTGAAGGGCTCTGGGGATTTACAAGCATTTTAAGGTTTATTTCTTATTTGATATTTTTGTTATCATAATTTTACTACCAAGTGAAATTTTGCAAAAGATGGTACAATTCCTTGGCTTTACTAACTGATCTTCAAGGAAATAAGAAAAAAGTACATGGTACAATAATGGAAACAGTTTTTCATTTGTATTAAATAGTGATTGCATTTTAATTTATACATTTGAGAGATACTTATATGTATTGAGTGTCAAAGAAAAAGACTCACACAAGCCGTGAGTATTGTTAGAGTAATAGTCTATCAGGTTATTAATTAAATCATTATGATCTAATTACTAACTCACCTATTCACTCTAGTTGCTTAAGCTAACCTTAGGTTTTCCCTTTTAGGGTTTCGTGATTCCTTTTATAAGGATTCACCTCTTAGTTTGTTATTATGTAGTTCTTTTACATCACATTGTAACCTAGAAACATATCATTAATATATTATTTTTTGTTGCATACGATGCCTCCTCTGGCTTTTTGGCCACCATAGTTCTTCTTATGTCTTTGCTTCTTCCTGTGACAGGCGCGCATGCAGGTTTTCTTGGGAGAATAGGGTTTTTCCTATTTCTAACATGGTATCAGAGCCATCCTACAGCTGGCTGTTCATCTTTTGTTGAAGCATACTAGACACAGAGGGTTTCAGAGGTTTTTTAGTATTTTTTGTGGTGTTTCAGGGGCAGGCTTTGGTTATGGTCACTTTGGGCTCAAACAGACATTGCCATTGAGCTAAGAGCACCCCAAAACCCCAGAAACGACATAAAATTTATCCATTTTGGACTACTAGACTCTGAGGAAAAAAAAATTTGGTTTCCAGTGCGGTGCGGGCACGAAAACCAAGAAAAATTCAAAAAAATATATATATATTATTTTAATGTTTTTTTAACGCTGCCAATACATTTCAAAAGGCGCAGCCGCTCC
>MU217279.1:303-17672 GCA_018584345.1 Thuja plicata | reverse complement strand
CGCTGCCCTCTGCAGCCTTCGCGGTCACCTCCCCGCCAGCCTACCACCAGCCCGCGCTGCTCTGCCCGGTTTTGCCACCCCCGGGGCCGCCCGGGGGACTGTTTAGCCCCCGCGGGCCCCTTTCTAACAGCTGGTGGTCATATGGATGACTGGGGGCTTGGCCCCAGCCCCTTTGCGTGCCATGCGCCCAGGGGCCTAATTTTTTTAGCCCCAGGGGCTTAAACCCTAATTTTGGGGCCTTTCTAACCCTCCTGGACTATTTTCGCTCTATCTTGAGCATTCGGGGGTCTTTTTCTGGCTTCCATATACCGTCAGAAAGCTCTTTCCGAGCACTTTCTAATGATGGAGGTTAGGGTTTTGGGTTCTACTATTTTGATAGCATTTTTTGCTATTGAAGTCTGATGTTTGTTTTTTCCTTCCGGGAGCCATATCTGGCTCATCCGAACTCTATTTTTGGCAAACCAGGTATCGTCGAAAAGCTGGTTCAGTAAACTATTCAGTTGCAGAGGTTATTTTTCCAGATTTTTCTCTAGGTTATCTCTCCTCTAAGTTTGGCAGTTTTTGCACTCTAGCAGATTGCTTGGGTTTTACAGGTCCTGGGATCTCTTCTACTGTACTTATGGCTCACTCTTCTTTCTGACTTCTGAGCTTGTTGTATCTCTTCTATTGCATCCTTTTTCTATAAATGCACTGAGATAAAAGTGCCTACTTCTGCATTTCTGGGATCTTGTACATCTTGTGTGGTTCTTGTACTCACACTCTGTTATAAAGTGCCATGGGGGGTTATGATGTTATGCCATTTTAGGCTCATCCACCTTTGTCAAGTGAGTGTACCTTCCATGACATTAGCCCATGATGTGTGTCAGTGACACTGCCCTTTATCCTGTGTTTGTACTTCTGTTGCACTATTGGTGTTCCTAGTTCTTCTTTCTGCAGATGTTTCTGGCATTGCATTTCAGTGTTCCTGTCACCTCTCCCTATTCAGCATTATGGGGGGGTTCACCTGTTGGTTCTATTTCTTTCTAGTTCAATTGATCAGCTCTTCAGACATTGTCTTCTCTACCTGTTCATGCACTTCAGTGGGGGTTCCAGCAGTTTCTTCTGACAGAGTTTACAGCTTCATGCTTCGGAGATGTTTCTTGCTCTTTCTTGTTCCTTTCTCTGGGACATCTTTTCCCTAGATTGGAGGCTTTTTTCCTTCATCTAGTTCATTTCTATTTTGGGTACCTGATCAGTCCTTGTTGTCGGGACCCTTCTTTCCTGCTTTCTGCAGTAGTTTCCTAGGTTTTGCTTCTCCTTAAGCTTATCTTTATGGGGGGTGTTAGAGTAATAGTCTATCGGGTTATTAATTGAATCATTGTGATCTAATTACTAACTCACCTATTCACTCTAGTTGCTTAAGCTAACCTTAGGTTTTCCCTTTTAGGGTTTCGTGATTCCTTTTATAAGGATTCACCTCTTAGTTTGTTATTATGGAGTTCTTTTACATCACATTGTAATCTAGAAACATATCATTAATATATTGTTTTCTGTTGCATACGATGTCTCCTCTGGCTTTTTGGCCACCATAGTTCTTCTTCTGTCTTTGCTTCTTCCTGTGACAAGTGTGCATGCAGGTGTTCTTGGGAGAATAGGGTTTTTCCTATTTCTAACAAGTATAGCCTACTAATTCTCCTACAAACTTAAAACGGAATTAAAAGACAGAATAGGAGAGAGAGATAGGTCAAGGATAACCAATCATTTCTTGTTCCTTTGAATGGTTATAAGTGGTTAGTTGGTCATAAGTCTGTTATGTGTCTGCGAGTCTCCCAGCAAGCTCCTGAATCCAGTAAAATTGAAAAAAATGATGTTAGATCCCAATACAGATCTAAGCAATGGCTGGTTATCTCAAATTTACTCTATGCCTATGTTTCCTTTTAAAGTTGTCCTAAATCTGAAAAAGAAACATAAGAATATCTTCGGTGCTTGTAAGAAGGAAATATGTATGCTAATGTATTTGTTTCATGTGTAGGTGATTAGTTACTCTAATGGACATGTGCCCCTAACCGAGGCTCCCTTTAGGTATGAGCCTGACATATCCTTTAGAGTAAGTAATTTCATAACATCCAAATTGAACAAAGAAGAGCAATAAAACAAGTGTCAAAGGGACATGTGTTATAATATGAAACCTTTCACTTTGTTCTTCATTGTAAAGAAAAAAATAGTCACAAATCTTCAATACATTTAAGGGACAATTTGTTTCTATGAATGATTTGAAACCTTGTGTATTATCTAAACACAATAGGGATGCATTAATAGCATGTTCAAGCAGTATCATGCTATAACATTAATGTGCTTTTACAAGTTCAAGAAGTTAGGATAACAACAAAAAGTATCAAAGGCAGGGTTGCTAATGTTTTACAATTTTCTCATATGTCATAATGAGAGTAATCAAATACATCAAAATGAAGTCCCAGAATGTCATTCATGACACAATTTTATTTTCTATGTGACTGAAAAGTTAAAGGTAATCGTGTGTGAGTGTATTATGCAGTATGAGGAATACAGGAACATCAAATTTGGAATCAAATACATCAAATTAGAGCATCATATTTGAAGAATTAAAAAGAAGAATATCACATCATAATGGCAGCATTATCAACATATCATGGAACAAGAAGCTTGAGCATTTTCTGAGTTGTGGAATGTAGTCTTATGCATAAGTGATAGTGATCTAAAGACATTATAACCATAACAACAGTGACCTTTCCTAGATTGTTTAACAGTGCAGCATTAAATAAATTTGTACAACATTACCCATGTCAAAGGTAAATTAGCAGTTCAAAGAGTAGTGAGTTTCAAAAAACATTCAGCGTGTAGAATGGTTTTATGTTTAAAAAGGGTAAAAGAGAAGCTATAGGAAGGTTATTTTGTTGTGTTGTTAGAGTCTGCGCATGATCAGAGCAGAGTTGGAGATACTCAATGGTGGCAGCTATAGAAAACAAACATTGTGTGTCTTCATGTTCAGCATGGATAGAATGCTTTTTAGTGAAAATCTTTGCAAACAAAGGAAAAAAAAAATTAAAATGTTTATGTTACTCACAAAGAGCTCTCAACTTCAACAAGCCGCAGGTCTGCATATGGAGGAAAAGTATATGGAAGGAAAAAAGGTTTTCCTGAGAAAACAACAGTCCCAGATGCAATCATAATAGAGCCTTTTGGGTCTCAGAAGAGTTTAGAATAAACAAGGTTTTTGAATTTGTTTATTTTCCATAGTATGTCGGCGGCCGACATAAGAGTAAAACTGTGTTCCTTCATCAAATAAACAAAGATCTTTCAGGAGAGGTCACATTTTTGGAGAAGAAATCATATGAAACTTAGATACCAGTTAAAGACCCTCATTCACGCCATGGTTAAAAATGTCTACAAAGAAGAACATATAAGTACCTTAGGAGCCCGCATTTTCTTGACAGATTTGCAGGAAAGCTTCAACAAAAAGTAATAATGGTACAAAAGAAAAGGTGAGTTGCTTCCATCATACACTTCTATGGTTTAGAGGTTATTCATAGACAAGAGCATTTACAAAACCAAAATGGAGTTCAAAGCATGGAATGACAAAGATACCAAATTTGTGGTTGAGTCTTCAAACACGTTTAACAAAGTATTTAAACATAGAGCCCAAGTTTTGACAGTAAAAATGCTTACCACTGAAGTCCCAAAGAATTTTTGTGGAAGAAATAGTGATGAAAAATCTTTAAAAGATAGAATGTCTCCATCCATGGTGGCGGATCATAGCTCAAACCCTCACTCTTGCTAAAACAAAAGGCCAAATGATTCGAAAGGTGTTTTATGGTTGGGGTTTTGTTGACCCTCAAAGCATATTGCATAATTCTTGAAGTCCGTGGCCAAATGCCTTTGAATGGCATTTTCGAGCAATGAATATATTGCTTAATATTATAATTATATGTGTTCTTAGCATATAGTTATAATATTAAGTAATATATTTGGTTTATTTTCATTTAATGCTTTCTTGAAAATATTATAATTTAATATTTATTAATTGATTTATTTCATATATCAATTAATAATTATTAATGTATTTTGATATATATATTGTAATTTAATATTTATTGATTGATGTATTCTATAAATCAATTAATAAATATGAAAATCTCTAAAAAAAAGCATTAATAATGGAAGGATGGAGAGATAAAGGTGCTTTAAATGGATGAAAGACTTCTTCTTCTTGGTAGTTTTAGCAGTTTGGAGACATAAGGAGGGCATCTAGGAGTTTTAGAGCAGATTTAGGAGGTGTTGGAGAGTTTTTAGGAGGATTTTTGAAGTAAGACTTATTCATGGGTTTTGAAGGTACTTTATGAGCTGGTTGATCTTTCTGGGGCTTATTTCAAAGGCATTGAAGGTTCCTTTATGGTTTTGAGGACTTTTTCTAGCTATTTTCCCTTCTTTCTTGGCTTCTAGACCCCTTTTTGGGGGCCTTTTATCTAGAATCTGACCCTTGGTGGTTGAGAGGTTTGTACTTAGTGAATTGAGTTTCTCTTGGGAGAGTTAGTTCTTATTATGCAAAAAGGAGGCTATGTGACAGTTTTTTTGGTCCTTAGCATATTTTATTGCAGGAATTTGTAACTCATTTTTGGAAGATCAAATACAAGTAACAGCATCTGAGTTTATGTTATTTGAGTTTCTTTTGGAGCCTTCTTTTCTTTCTGCATTTCTATGTGTATTTTCAAGTGATTTGATAAGGATAACTAGTGAGTTTCTATCATTCCATTTTATTTTGTCTCATCTAACACCTAGTTGCAGAAAAGTATGTTTGCTTGTAGGTTGTGGTTATGTCTTAGGGTGTGAAACTAATAAGTGAGGCATTTGTCTTCCTCCTTGGTTAGGTTCATGTTTCAAACTTTATTACAAAGTATTTATGCAAGACTATACATAAAAGATGTGTTTTGTGTTCATTCAGATAGTATAAGATCCCTTTTCAGTTATTTGTAGCTGCACTTTCATATCATTTTGGTGTATCACCTAGTTCATAGTAATTTAAACTTCAGTATTAGGTTCATTTCAGTAATCTCTTCCCCTTTCCCTCGTCAAGTTTAGTTAAGTTCTAAGAGCTATAAGTGATCATCAAATAGGAACCGGCCTAGAATCCAGAGATTCATTCTAGTTATAGGAAAATTCCACCACCTAGGAATGATTCCATTTTGACCAAGATTCTAAGTTGTAAGTTACAAGCTTAGGGGTGAAAATTTTAGGTCTTAACAGTTTTTGCACGCCCGATGGACAAGAAGTCAAAAGTTTGTTTTAAAAGTTTCATGTTGGTTTGATATGTTGTCAGCATGAAAGAAAACATGTTTGAGGTTTTTTTTAAGTGTATTTGGTGACTCTATAGTTAAAGAATACCAGTTTTAGTATTGTTACAGCTTTTATCAAAAAAATTGAGACAAGAAGCTCAAAAATATTTGAGTATTTACAGTTGTCTTCACCTAGAAGATGAGGTAGAACTCTTAAACAAACACCACATACAAAGAGGGTTCAATCTTCACCTCAAAGAGTTTACGTAAGGAGAGAGAAGCCAAGTAAAATAGAAAGTTCTATAAGGCATTCAACATCACCGACTATAGGAACAAAACTTTCTGGTTCTTTTGAAGCATTTGCGTTTCCAGCAAATAGTGATTTTTCTCTAGGTAGGGTTACATTTTGAGTAGCAGGTACTGCTCAGGCTTGTTCCAGTAGTGTTTCAAAAAAAAATTCATCCTTTACTCTAGCAATTTCTAGTGTTGGTTCAACAAGTGCCTTAGCACAAATTAGTGTAATGGTTTTTCCTAGGAACTTTTCTTTTGTACCCTTTGATCAAGGTAGCCCTTTGAATCTTGCTATGCACAATGACATACCTTTAGCAGCTTTGAAAGGGCTACTGGACTTCATAGGGGAGAGTCAAACAACTTATTTTGAGCACATTAGAGATGTGTCTTCCCTCTGTAATGTTCACCATGTGACACAAGATAATGTTGCAGTCAGATTATTGGTGGCTTTGTTCAAAGGAAAAGAATTGGAGTGGTTTAGGAATTTACCTATGGCCTCCATTTCCATGTGGGATGAATTGGGTGATGCCTTCACCAAGTTATTTGAAGACAAGTCAGACCATTTGTCACTTGTAGAACAGTTAACAACCATTAAAAGAGCCCCACAAGAGTAGATGACAGATTTCAATTCATGTTTTCAAAAAACATGGAATAGAATACCAGTGGCGGTGAGGCCAAGTGTGGATTATGCCTTTCTATACTACCTAAAGAGTTTGAACA
The DNA here is from genome assembly GCA_018584345.1 of Thuja plicata. NCBI lineage: Eukaryota > Viridiplantae > Streptophyta > Pinopsida > Cupressales > Cupressaceae > Thuja > Thuja plicata. Next base: position 11,373 of record MU217279.1, on the reverse strand, counting down.
ATGAAATTTTGGTGATGATTCAGTCTATGGGAGGTACCTCATTGCCACAATCTTTTGACCTTGATATTAGAGCTGAGAATGGCCTTATACAGGTTGGTAAAATAGCGCCTAGGCCTCCCATGCCATATTTTCTAGCTATTCAACCTAATATGCCTATTTGTATGCCACCTCTTGCACCAGTACCTATTGTACTAGTTTTAACTCTTGTTGTTCCTCAAGAAATAGTGGTAGCAGGCCCCTCAAATTAGCTGCAAGAGATTAAGAGCAGCCAATAGAAGATTGAAGGCATTCTGCAGACCTTGGGAAATGAGCTGACAAGTATAAAAAAGTAGTACCAAGGTCCTAGGCCAACATTCCAATAGTAGAACCAAGGTTTTAATCGGCAATATCAGAATCAAGGCCAACAATTTTAGCAGAATAGGCAACCATATCAGAGCAATTTCCAAGGTGGGAGGTAGAACATTAATCAAAGGCCTTATCAACCATACATTCTAGCACCCTTAAATGCTGCTAATTTGGGTAGAGACTTGATACCATCTCAAAATAACTTACTAGCATAATCAAATTGGTGTTATCTGTGCAATCAAGCACATAATCAATCTACATGTTCAATGGGATGATTAATCAAGCTCTCATGGTCTAAAATGTTGCAAGCTCATAGCTGGATGCATCTCCCAATGGACCTAAATAGCCATAGGATATACACACTATGGAGACTAGATTCCTTAACTAGCAAGGAGAGGAGTTATGTGGTCTGAATGGTGATTCATCATTTGTAGCCAACACTCAAGCAAAGAAAAGAGCTTTTGAAATGGAACAAGAAACAAACAAAAATAAAGGACCTACAACTGCAGATTCACCATCCACACAAATTCCAAGCATTTTAAAGAAAACCTCTATTGTACCAGTTAAAGAACAGCCTCGAAGGGATGCATATCCATTGGTTGTTAGGACACAAAAAAAAGGTACATTCGGCTATACCTTTCGACATTGTCGATAGCATGAAAAAATGAATATTACAATGAGCATGTGGGATTCTTTGGCTATCCCGAGGCAAGCAGATAATTTGAAGAAATCACTAAATGAGTAGATTACTCCTAAGGTGACATTTTCTGATGTTGGTAAGGCGGCTGTGTTGACTAATGTTGTTGTCCAAATCGATGAAAAGGAGGCTAGAAATAAAGGAACATCTACAGTTCAAGGAAAGAATGTAAAACTGCCTCTGTTTTATGTTTCAATTATCATTGGTGACAATTTGGTGCATAACTACATGGTGAACAGTGGAGCTACATGCTCCGTTATGCCTAAGAAAATAGCTGACCAGTTAGGATTGAAGTATGAATTGTTAAAGAAAGGGGTAGTGCAGCTTGATGGTTTAGTTGTTAGTATAGTAGGCCTTATCAGGGATGCAAGTTTGACCTTACATGCTTGTCCAAATTTCTCCATATCCCAGGACATTTATGTCATTGATTTACCTTTGTATTTTTCCTTGTGTTTATCAAGAGAATTTACTACCAAAATAGGAGGTTACCTTTCGTCTGATTGGTCACATATGTTGTTCTGAACTAGATACGATACCAAAGTGACCATCCAATCAGAGTTGTTGTCCAAGGACCATATAGAACCATATACGCCTAGCGTCATTAATGCCAATTGTGTAGTTTTTTATTCTGACGAGTATGCTCTTAATCATGAACCTGTGACCCAAGTTAGTGAGATTCTAGATATTCTTTTGGATGGATGGGCAGCAAAGAACATGTCAAATGATGAAAATAGTCTTCTTGTAGGTGCTAGTGTGGGAAATTATATGTTTTAGGAGGCTGGTTTAGTGATGCCAAATTTGGTCAAGGAGGTAGAAGGTGTTTCTGAACAACAGAATCATGTTTGGGAAATGGATTTCGATGGTTCACGAAGTAGGAATGGTGTTGGTAGTGGTGCAATATTGGTTTCACCTAAGGGTGAGAAGTACTATGCAGCTTTTCACTTTGTGTTTGCCTATACAAACAATGTAGGAGAATATGAAGGTCTGATTCAGGGCCTAGAATAGGCTAGAAAGCTTGGGATTAAGCAGTTGAAGGTATATGGGGATAGTGAGCTGATAGTTAATCATGTTAGAGGCCTGAGTGTAGCTAAGAATGATGCATTGAAAGCATATAAACATGATAGCAATACCGAGGACTAAAAATTAGCATGTTGACCACTTAGCTGTTGTTGGAGCCCAATTTGACATTCCAAACAGTATTACGAAAAGATTTTCTCAGCAGCATATTAAGGTAAGTATCAAACCTTCTATACCTGATAATAATGTCAATTAGCAAGTGTTTGAACATGACGAACAAATTTTATAGTTTTTACTTGAAGAGGATGGGTTTGTTGCCTCAAATCACCAAAAAATCCAGCAGCAGTATGGAGATGAATTCATACAGCTAAAGTCTAACAAGTTGCCTAAAGGCCTGGTTACCTTAGAATCCATATTCAACTCGGATGATCAGGCTAAAATGGACAACACCAGTTTGTTGGTCCCACAAGAAAATTATGAAAGTTTAGAGGTTATACCAGGAAAAAGCTTAAAATTTGGTAAGGTAAGTACTTCTTCTGAAAAAGAGTCCTATGTTCAGCTATTTCAAGAATTTGCAGATGTATTTGCATGGGAATATGGTGATTTAAAAGGTTTTAATCCCAAGTTAGAACAACACACTATAGAACTCGGGACCAATGCTAAGCCCGTAAGGAAAAGACAAAGACCTATTAATCCCAAATTAGAGTCATTAATGCAAAAGGAAGTTTTTAGGTTGATAGAGAGTGGCATCATTTTCCCAATCAAACACACTAGTTGGGTGTCCAATCTCATCCTTGTTAGAAAGAACAATGGAGAGCTAAGATTGTGTGTGGATTTTAGATATTTGAATAGGGAATCAGTGAAGGATAGGCATCCCCTTCCTTCTATGGAACAAATACTTCGATATGTTGCTGGTTCAGAATGTTTCTCCTTGTTAGATGGTTATTTGGGGTATAACCAAATTCTGGTCAGAAGTGAAGATCAATATAAAACTACTTTTACTACTAAATGGGGTACCATGGCATACAAGAGAATGCCCTTTGGTCTGTCAAATGCAGGGGAAACTTTCCAAAAAGCCATGGATATGGAATTTAGTAATCTGATGTACTAGTTTGTGTTAGTTTATCTTGGTGATATCACAGTTTACTCCAAAAAAGCTGCAGATCATCTTGGTTAGTTGAGGCAGATCTTTGAGCATTATAGAGAATTTGGTGTCTCATTAAACCCAAAAAAATGTGTCTTTTCTATTCATGAGGGTAAATTGTTGGGTTATATTGTTTCCAAGCAAGGGGTCACAGTGGATCTGGAAAGGATAGCAGCAATTATAGAGTTACAACTTCCATGTCATAAGAAGGGATTGCAGTCCTTCATTAGAAGGATTAATTTTGTGAGGCATTTCTTGCCTAACATTGCAGATTTATTGAAGCCATTGACAACCTTGCTTAAAAAGAATGTTGTTTTCAGTTGGACAAAAGAAGCTAAGTACATTTTTCAATTCATTAGAGAGTCCCTGGTAGCAACTCCTTCTTTAGTGAATCCAGATTTCAGCAAGGATTTCATTTTGTATGTGTATGGCGGTTATGAAGTTATTTCTACAATGTTGGTCCAACAAAACGCAAAAGGATTGGAATAGCCAATTGGATTTTTCAGCAAAGGCTTAGAAGATTATGAGCGGAGGTACAACTTTGTCTAAAAGCATGTCCTCATCATGGTAAAGAGCCTTAAGAAGTTCAGACACTTGATGTCCCATAATAAGGTTCATCTTAAAGTTGTTCACCCAAGTGTCAAGGAGTTCTTACTCAGCAAAGGTTTCAATGAAAAGAGAGCTGGTTGGATAACACACGTTATGGAATATGATGTGGACATCCAAGTGACCAAGTTGGTTAGAGGCAAAGGCCTGTGTGAGTAGATTACTAATAATGAGGTTTCAGAGCTTCAGGGACAAGTAGATACAATTTTAGTGCCATGTATGACAGCTGATGATGATAGGGCAGTAAGCTGGTTGCATGATATGGTTCATTTTTTGAAGACCAGTTAGTGTCTGGCAAATTTGGACAAGGAAAAAATAAGGTATTATTGGCTCCAAGTGGTTCCTTTTGTCTTGATTAATGATATATTGTACAAAAAGGATCACAATGGTGTCCTTATCAGATGTGTTGATTCAGAATGGATTGCAGACATTTTACATGAGTTTCATGATGGTCATTTAAGAGGTCATTTTTCTCCTAGGACTACTGCATACAAAATCCTAAGAGATGTTTATTATTGGCTAGATATTTTTAAGGACAACCATGCATATGTGAGGAAGTTCATGAAATGTGCCATGTTTGTAGAGAAAGAGAGGCTACCAGCATTACCTTTGCAACCTATTAAAATAGAACAACCTTTCTTGAAATAGGGTGTTCACTTCATAGGTTCTATCAACCCTCCATCAAGTGTCAGACATAAGTGGATAATCACTGTCACTGATTATTTCACACACTGGACTAAAGAAACAACACTAAAGGATGTAAATTATATAGTTGTCCTAAATTTTTATGATGATATTGTGAACAGATTTGGAGTTCTTGACTCTATAATCTTAGATAATGCACTTGTTTTTGTTGGTTTAAGAGTGACTGATTGGGTAGTTAGGCATGGTATTTACCTTAGCACCAGTTCCAATTATTATCCTCAGGGAAATGGACTAGAATATTCCATGAACAAGAACCTAATTAGAATTATCAAGAGAACTCTGTAGGAGAATCAACGTGATTGGCACTTCAAGTTAAAGGTCGCTTTGTGGGTGGACAGAATTAAACCAAAGAAGATTATTGGAAACTCACCTTATCGGTTAGTATATGGAAATGAAGCTTGGTTGTCTATTGAAATAAAGTTGTTAGTACTTGATCTCGCCACTCAACTAGTTCTTTTTAAAGAAGGAGATCCTATGCAAGTGCGTTACGCACAGCTGATGGAATTGGAAGAAAGTAGATGGAAAGCAATGAAAACTATAGAGTTTCAACATATGCAAGTTAATAAAATCTTTGACAAAAAAGAGATATCCAAGGATTTCGATGTGGGAGACATTATTCTCAAGTGGGATGAATTTAAGAGCAAACTGGGAAAGCATACTAAATTTGATTCATTCTAGGGAGGCATGTTTGTCATTACAGAGTGCAAGGAGCACAATGTTTTTCAACTGTCAACACTTGAAGGAGAAATTCTTCCAATACCAGTCAATGGTATTCACCTCAAACCCTTTTTTGAGGTATGTCCTACTTTGTAAATATTAGAGTAGTTGTTGAATAAAGTGATGTTGCACTTTTGCTTTAAGTTTTGTTTTCCCTAAGTGTTGTTGCACAGTTAGTTGTTAGTAGGTCTCAATGGCTCTCAACATGTTATATATCTTCAAGATACATTCATAAAAGGAATACCCATCATATACAATAGAGTTCTATTATTTTTCATACATCATGCATACTCATTTCATGAGATTTCCCAAACATAGTTAACCGATTGAGAGTCGTTGTTTTTCTGGTTTTCCTTTCTTGGTTTGTTGTTTTCGGTTTTTACCTAAGTGCTTTTTGTAACCACCCGAATTTGGTATGTTTTGACTATGGACCTTATTTTCCCTAAATCATACCCCCAATTATGTCATGATAATGTTACTTTGGAATAATTCATTTTAAAATCAAATTTAATGTCCTAGGTGATTTTTATCACTGAATTATATTAACTATTATAGCCATATAATTCAAATCAATTCAAACTAATTAAATCAAAACAAATTCAAAAATGGCTATAGTATTTAATTATAAAGGAATTAAATAAACTCCTAAATCAATTATCCACTTGCAAATAACCCATTCCCCTAGCCTATTTAATTTAATTAAAATGGTTATAGTCCCCTTAATTATTAAAAAGCAATAAAATGCTTAAAAAATTAATTCCTATATTTTAAATGAATGAAATAAGTTTAATTTATTTCATTTATATTCCCCTAAACCCCAACCTAACCTATCTCAACCACTTCTACCCTGGGTTCTAACCCATCTCAACCTATTCCCCGAATGTTAATCTAATCCTAATTCTAGTTCTATCCTAACCCACCTCCTAATGTTGTCACATTCCATTAAGGAATGATTAACAACTCAACCCACTTGAGAAAGTAAACTTTCTCAAGCATGACTTCTCTAAGGACCAACTTTCCAAGTTGAGCCTTACACCCTCCCATGCCTCTTAAATGAATTTCATTAATGGATACTCCCTCTTACCCATCCTTCATTAATGCCCAAGGCATTAATGGCTCTTACACCTCATTAATGACCTTAGGGGCTCCATTAATGAACCTTGTCTCCCCTCTCTCTCTCCCATTCCTCTATAAATTGAAGGTATTTGGAGCTCATAATAAGCCTCAAATTTCAAATAGTAGTGTTGTTATGCCAAGATTTTGAAGGAATCTCAAAGCATTGTTATGTTACCCATTCCTTCCTAGCTTCATGCACACTCCATAGTTACTTTCTCACATGGTTATAATGCCCATTTTAGACTAATATGCATGTTTAAATCATTAAATAGTATATTTTAAACTTAAATCTTTCATGCTAGGTTGTTTATGTAACTGGTATTAGCATAATCTGAGGGTTGTTATGTTATTTGCTACACTCATCCTAGTTAGAAAGAAATAGGTCGATGTTAGAGTTTTATATGCTCATTAACCCTTGTTTCTCACTAACAGAATGACTTATTGAAGTGTTGTGTCATAGGTAATAGGTGCACAAATATACACACACATGTTTGGTGCCCACCGTGGGGCTCGATTTCCAACTTGGCCTCATTCTGAACCTATTTTTTACTAATTTTCATGCACAGGATTCTGTTACAGGGTCATTTTTGGCCATTTTGGATCACATCTGGGATATGCCCTTGCACCACAGAAAATGAGGCTCGCATCCAGGATTTCCCAGATCATTTTCAATTTAGGCTCGCATTTTGAGAGTATGCTATCGCATCTAGTAAGGAAAGTCACATCTAGTTTTTGGTTGTTTTCTATATTTTGGGATCGCATCTGGTGAAAATTTTAGTGAACTTCATTTACCTAACTCTAACATCTTGACAAGTTGTGTTTTTGATATTTTACAGCCTAATAAATGTTTGCAGGTTGTTATTGAAGGTTTTTTTCATGGGAGTTGAAATAACGTATACTAACTCAGTTTTTCAGGTTGCCAACCCCCATCTTGACCTCTATTTACAAGCTTTCAACATTAAGATACATTTTCCAATCTATCACTAAACTGACTAGAGGACTATGCTCTTTTCCTTTTAAGGAAAATCAGAAACTCACACATCAGTTTATGGGTTGAACAGAATTTGGAGGTAACTGAACAAGAAATCACATTGTACAATTCTTTTGGATCAATAAATGAACAACACAAATCACTAAATCTTATGGATCAAAGAACAAGTTCAACTGTATAATTCATTTTTGGGATACAGAAATTGAACAAGCAAACTCACTAAATATTGTGGCTAATTGAACAAGGCAAATCTACTTTCAAGCATCTTGTTTTCAAAAAAAAGGAACATCTAAATCAGGCACAACATTGGTTGAGGGAAAGAACCACTTTGCTTGGCTCTATTTTGGGAGAAAATGACTTAGATTAGGAGAGTATGCTCTTCTTCTTTGGAAGAATCAAAAATCCAGACATCCAAAGTTTGCCAATCCTTTGTACACATATTAAATAGTAGAGGGCCTATCAATTGAGGAAAAAATCTCTCGGGAATGACCCAAGTGAGGACAGGTTTTATGCCAACCCTTCCAACTCACTATAAATAGTTTCTTCCTTGTAGGCTAAATCTTTGGAAGACAGAGCCGGTTTTGTTCATAGAATTTTGACATCATTCCTTGAACATGCTTAGGTATATGTAGAGTGGAGCCGCTTGAATCTTGCTTGTGAAACTGCATATATTTAGGTACTCATAAGGCTATATGCCTTAGTTTTTCCTTGTGCAATTCTATGGGGGATGGTTTCGAATGGATTACCCAATAATCTACAACAATTTCAACCGAAAGAATTCATGATTCACCCCCAAAAGGGTGATAATCTTTGTGCAAGGAAAAAATTAATTGCCCCAAGACACTCGTCATATGGTGCCCTCACTTGCATTTGGAGTCAGATAATATAGCATCATGACTGGAGCCATTGCATGCTCGGTGATGGTTGTATTTTGATTAGCATTTAAGTGTGTACCTAAGTCAATGAGCAAAGATTTTCATCCTCCACCTAGAGAATAGGAAAAAGATGAGTATCTGTTTCACCTTCCTAACAATGCAAATTTGTTTAACGTGTATGAAAAATCACTAAAAATATAAACTCCTTCAAACAAGTAACAATATTCAAACCTTCAGATACACGTATTTTTCACTCATTGGTAAGTCTCCAAACACGATCACAGATCAGGCAAACTGCACGAACTTCCAAAATGCAAATTTCAAAAATGGCAAAATCTGACAAAGGCATCATAAAATCACATCATGTATGTCTTGTATCACATCTGGTATTTAGGATCATATCCCATATACTACCTCGCATTTGGTCAGCACATAGTCGCATCTAGGGTTTAGGCTCGCACCTGGTGTCATCAGAGGCTCGCATCTAGGACAGTGGGTAGTTCCAGAGGTATTTCTTAGAAAGTTTCAGTTGATTAGGATACCCTTTTGGCTCTTTATCTGGTTCCTATTATCTTTTATGGTCTCCCTGCTATTGTATCAGAACACTTTTTCAAAACATCTACCTTGCATGCTTAGTCAGTCTTTGACGATCGGTTCAATACGTGTGGTCTACCCGCTTTCTACCAACAACTTGGTTCCCAGCTCACTGTCAAGACATTCTAACCCTCTGACACTGGAATCATTTACATCCACCAACAACAAATAGTTACTTTTACCTAGACACACCCACTTGAACGGTCTGAAACTCTCACTTGCACTATTGGGAAACATTGACAAAGTTGAGAAACAACTTCATGGTTAACACAAGACACAACAAGTACACGTCTAAAGGATCGAAAGTTCCTCCTAAAACACCACACTTTCAAGGGGAAACATCTCATATTTCCCTACTCTATCTAGACTCCCCATAAATGGATAGTGACACTCACAGATAGAGTGAGGCTTTTGAGGAATATAACAATGGAAAAAGTCCCAAAGATATGGATGAGGAAGAAGAACCCAAGTTTGACCGTCCCTTATTTGAGTCTGGCAGTGAGAAAAAAATCACTGAAGAAGAATATGAAAAACTCAAATAGAGCAAGAGATTCCATAAAATAATGGAATAGATGATTGACGAGGATAAGGAGAAATACTTCCTCCACCTAGCATCCATAGGTGTCAAACTACCTAAGGATTATGATGTGGAGAAACTCAAAGAAAAGGAGGTACCAACTCCTATATTCATTCTTGCCAAGCAACTCACTTTGATGCAAACAGAGCTCACAAACCTCAAATAGGAGAAAGAGAAACCCAAAACACAATACTCTTTGGAGGTCATTTGTCCATTTCCTTTTGATAAGAGTATCACTATGGTCCTGTTTCCTCCCAACGTGGCAAGACCAAAATATGACAAGTACACGGGAGAAACTAAACCACACGATCATGTGAGAGACTTTTGTACTCTAAGCATAGAATACATGCATGAACCTACATACCTCATGCGACTATTTCTAGGAAGTCTAGGAGGTAATGCCATGGAGTGGTTCTCAAAATTGAACCCTAAGGTCAAAACATTCGAGGAGTTGATCCAACGATTCATCCAACATTACTCGTACAACATCCAGCATGATGTGACTATGATGGACCTATGTAATACCAAAAAAAGAACTGGTGAATCATTTACACACTTCCTACAAAGGTGGAGGAATATTTTTGCATGATATTCAAGGACCATTCCTGAATCAGAGAAGATGGAGATCTTCATTAATAATCTAGTGCCTGAATTGAACTATGCATTGCAAATGCGAGACTCACCAAGCTTCAACAGAATGATTAAGAATGCCCTCCATATTGAGGAAGTCATGGTCAAGAGGGGGGAGATCACCCTTCAAAATGAAAACAAAACCAACAACTCCAACTCCAAGACGAAATGGTGGAAGCAAAACAAGAATGTTGTTAATGATGGAGTAGTTGACGCCTCTAACATTAATCCTAAACATGAGGTGTTCAATCTGACTAATAGCATGCAAGCAAGAAAGGATGCTATAGTCATGATCCCCATACCCAAGGCAAACAATGATAATAGCAAGGGTCAGATATGGACTTCAAAACCTCAAAGAACTTTCACTCCTTTGGGAGAGCCTCTCGAGAGTGTTTTAAAGACACTATTAGATAACAAAGTTCTCACAATCCCAGATTCCAAACCGTGGAAACCAATGGTCAAACCCAGGTGGTGGGATGATAATTCTTATTGTGTCTTCCATAAAAACAAGGGACACAAGACTAATAATTGTCTTAAGCTTAAGCATGTCATCCAAGACCTCATTGAAGGAGGTAAGATCGAATTAGATGGACATACTACCAATGAGGATCATACAGCATTCAACAAACCCTTTCCTAATTACAACAAAGGAGAAACATCTAAAGGGAAAGGTAACAAAGTCAACTACACCTATTCCAACAATGACAATGTGATTGATATGCTCGACATTAAGACTGAGTCAATCAATGTGGTCACAATCAAAGGGGTCTCATTCCACTCAAATGTCGTAACACGGAGCCAAGCATAGGTCACGATCAAAGGACCCCCAAAACTGACATCGACATCCAAGGTTCCTACTGTATGCACCCTAAAATGGTCGCCTAGACTTTGGGCCCCATTTATTATTTTATCAATTTATCAAATCCCTCAATCAATATTTTCAAATATCAACAATATCAATTATATCAATTTCCTTGATCAAATCATAATCAATTCAATATTTCTTAAGGTTTGAGCCTTATTTAATTTAAAAGAGAAAAAATAAAAATAAAAATA